>VXBI01008388.1:1797259-1910541 GCA_013397375.1 Toxostoma redivivum | reverse complement strand
ACCCCAAACCAAAAAACACCAAAAAAAACCCCCAACAAAACAAAACCAAAAATAAAAAAAAACCCCAGAACTAACCAAGCAGAGGCAGATGTGATAACTTATGGCCAAGTGTCCTGTTAAAAATGGTGCAGATAAGGATGTGTAGATACTCCTTGAGAGCAAATATGGTGCTGAGTGGAGCTGCAGGATGCTCCTGGGCTCTTGGTACCACAGCAGGGTCGGGACAACACAGTCCTGCCCTGCTGCATAGCCTGGGAGGGTGAGGGCAGGCAGCTCCAAAGCCATAAAGCCAAGCCAAGGGAATTGCCTGCCCATTTACACCAAATGTACCTTGCCAAATTCAGCCTCCTGGCTCTCAGCCATCTACCTTTAAGCAAAAATCCCAAGGACTGAAAAATCAGTTATTACAAGTGTCAAAGAGAAACCTGTTATCAGCTAAGGAGAGACACAGAACTAGGTAAACACAAACATGGCACCTCCAGTTCCCTAGGGCCAAATGAAAAGAGCATTTTAAGGACAATGGCTGCTTTCAGTAGTATTTGTCTTCTTGTGCTCAGAAAACCAAGTGGGAAGTACTGATATCTCTTTAATATTTTAGTGCCTTAACTGCTTTAAGTTTTCATAAATACCTGATGAGAGAAGACAGAGAAAGCTATTGCAGAAAACAACTGGAGCTCAATGAAACTACATTAAACTCAATAAACTTGGTCAGGTTCAACCAGAGCAGAGTTTAGCAGATGTGTGAGGAAAACAAATATGGTTCTATCTCTCTGATAGGTCAGTTTAGCACTTTATCAGCCCCATTTTTTGAAATAATGCTTTGGTCCAGAGCACAGTGATTTTGAATCTGGCTCACAAGCTTTACAGAAGCCACTGAAGTTTTGGAACTGTTTGGAAGTCTAAGAGCTTTGTCACATGCCGAAGTATTACCCACAGTTACCTCTGTAAGGTCTCCCATGCAGCTGTGGGAGTTGCATTTCAAGTTGCAGTTCTCCCCTCTCAAATTTCCACTGTGTGCCAGCAAAAACCTCAGGGAGATATATTCCCTGACAGAATACATTTCCCCAGTGAACAGCAGACCTATCTAGCACCAAAAAGCACCTCTGCTCTCTGACCTGTAGGTCAGATAAAATGGAAAAAACTCTTCATGCTCTGGCAAAGACAAACCTGGTGCAGTGTTTTAAACTTAGTGTTTTAGAGGTGCACCTGTGACAGCTGTCACACAAATAATCCTATGAGAAGAGTTTTACATTCAGAATTGCTATCAAGAGAGAGCTTAAACTGCCAGTGACACACAGGATGTTTTATTTGAAGAATTTTGTGTTTCATTGTTTTGGGAAACTTATAGCCCAGAGGGCCATTATCTGCAGCCAGCTAAAGTGTATTAGATGCTACTAAACATCCATTCTGTCCAGACTTAATTGCAAAATGCCATCAACCCTCTTCTGTGGGGATTCCTCTTCTATGGAAAAAATGGCATGTCTAGTTTGGATCCCTTGTCTACTTTAAAAGTTCCTTCCCCCCCTCCCTCCCTCCCCTCCCCTTATTTTTTCCCCTTCTTGATCCTTAAGACTTGGTTTGATAGAAAAGTTTTTCAGTTCATAGTACCCTCTCTTTTATAGTTGTTTTGAAAGCAGACTACTCTGGAGAGAAAAAAAAAAAAACCAAATTATGTCTTCATTCTACATGGCTTCCTTCAACAGTTGTATTCTCAGAAGCTGGATCTTTGGGTCACGGTAGGCCACAAGCCCAGAAAACAATTGTTTTTTAAATTATTCAGCAGTATGTTCATTTGATTAAACCAGTATTGTCTGGACTCCTTAGCATCCAGGTTACTGATCAAAACTTTGATGACTATCCAAACATGCCTTTTAAACAAAAAATTTACATTGGAAACCAAGCAGGTAAGTTTGCTTTCCTGTTATAATATTTCACATAGAACTGAACCATACTGTATATTTTATCTTTCCAAGAAATGTATTGAAATGAGAGCTGAACAGTACAGAAAATGACTGTTTAACAACGGATATTTTCTACCAAAAAAAAATTAGTGTATCTTGGCAAAAGCTTTGATTTCAATAGTCAGCAGGCAAGCTAGCAAAATATGACAGGGAAAGCAGATCACAGAATTGCTGGTTCACTTCTCCATTCCAGTGCTCAGCCCTGTTGTTGTGGTTCTGGAAACATGACAGCTGGAGGCACTCATATGACACTTTGGGTACCTCATTCTGTGGTTGGAAATCATATACAATATACACAGCTGCAAAATCACTGGAGGGATTTTAGATGACCCAAGTGTACCTTTGTGTCAACATGGTTGATGCTCTTTGTTCTGCAACAACCAAGAGTAATATATATGGGCAGGCTGTCACACAAATACGACTTAAAATAAGTGAACAAAATACTTAGCTCAGTGTTAAAATAATCACAGTTCAGAAGAGTCTTGGTTTGAACTGATTTACTTGGAGTCTTCTCAATTTACCATGTAATTATTCACATTTTAAGATTACATCATCTAATTTAGACACATTCTCCCCTCTAATACCTTGGTTTCTAACTCTCGACATAAAGTCTGTCAATGCCCATGATAATTCACAATAAAAATACAGTGACATTTCTAAAATCTGAAAGCACTACTGCATGAACACTATCTGTTATGCTGATAAAATAGACACTTTCATTCTGAAGTGCAGACATTTTGACATCTTTTAGTAGAACTAAAGAGTGATGCTAAGAAAAATTAATCTCCCTTATGATGTTGAAGGCAGGAACCCTTCACTGAAAAATTCCTTGTCAAGTTCTCAAGAGATCAGATGTTACTATGGATAAAGCATCTTGACTGAGGAAAAAAAAGCAATAAAATAAACATGGAATCTAAACTTCTGAAATTTTTTAATCAAAACACAATCTTACCAGCTGTTACAGAATTTATCCAGCTACAATATGTTTACATCAGATCAAACAAAATTTATTAAGAGAAATATCACTATTTAATCAAATCTAACTTGCAAACAAAGTCTGGAATGTGTTTAAGACCAATGCAAAAGAACTGGTTCATACCTCTTTAAGTAGAATCTTTTTTAATTCAGTGTTTCAGTTTTATTTCAAAACATGTCAGTGGCCCATATGAAACACATGAAAAAGTTTATTCATCCTCTCTGGAACAGAGACAGTCCATCATACACGGTATTTTTACCCTTGTGGCAAGCCTCAGCAAAATAGAGACTGAAACAACATCCTTATTCTCAGAGGCAGTATCTCTAGAGGAAAAAAAAATAAAAAAAAAAAAGGAAGAAACACAGTAGAAGTTTAGACTTACTGTGTACACAATAACCCTATCACACTATCACACTGGAAAATATTGTGTTCTGTAGCAATTGGCCAGGGACACTTCACTGCTGCTTTGCTAGAAACACACCACCACTGTGGAAGAATTTGGGTAGATGCAAGCTGTGCAGCAGGTTTTTTTTATCCTCATCTTTACCAGACTTAAAACCCACCAAGGATCTCCAGCAAAACAAGAATATGAGGTACCACAAGAGGCACTCCCACAAAAGCTGAGAGAAGCTGGACCAGCCTGGCTTTGAGAAGCTTCTTCTCAGAAGCAGGTATTTCAAGCTTGCTATACAGCAAAAACAAACATTTCCAGGAGATTGTTAAAAATATCAGAAATATTGATTTATCCTCCCAAGATGCTTTATTTGCTTCATTACCAGAGGATAAAGACTAGGATCCTCAAATTTCTGCAGTAGGAAGTAAGGTTAGCATGATCAACATTCAGCTGAGAATATAGTATTTATATCATTCTAATCTGTAAGAAAATATGAATTATAGTGGCAGCTTTGAATTTTTTTAAAACTTGAATGATTCACGCAGTCATGTTAAAATATCAATGAAAGAAGCAATTCATGTTATCACTGACTATGCCATACAACAGTAAAGAACAATGAAAAATTATCTGTGGGCAAAAGCAGCAGAGACAGGTAAAATTAAGGCTGAAAATTAAAACATGCACTCTTTCTCCATTGGGGAAATAAACAATTCCCTGTTTTCCCAGTTCTCAAAGACCAATTAAATGCTTATAGTGCACCAAAAGAACTAGGGAATAAAGATAATAAAGAGAGGAAAACAAAGAAAGAATAGAATGGGCACTTTTAAGAAATATGTTTAAATATGCTTCCATTTTTAATCTTAAAAGATCTGCCATAGGTCTTTTCCTGTATTAATCTATGAATATTAGAAATCATAGAGTGAAATACTTACTGAAAAAGTAAGGGAAGTTAAGGTGTTAGAAGAGAAGTCTTGGATTTACTTTATGTCATTAAAATATTATCACAGGGGTAATATTGCAATAATGGATTTTTGCAATAATTGCAATATTGTAATATGGAATCTGGCTGATGTAGGGTTTAAGCGCTTTCCAGATCCAGGCACTTAAAACCTCATTCATAAAAATTAAACCTACAGTATGACTAAAATGATGCATTTCAGTCATCAATTAATGCAACAGTAGTATAAGATACTTACAAACCAATTTAAGTGTTTCAACTTTGAAAGGTCTGCACAAAGAGTAATTGTATATTTCGTCTCTGAGGAAATGTCTTGCTCCAGCATAAAGGAGAAAAAAGACAGAAACAGATGAAAAAACCCATAATGCAGCATTTCTCACTCCTGAGCTCTGTCCAGCCTAGAACCTCACGCTGCTCCATAAACATTTGTGATGAGAGGTACCAGACACGGAACGTTTTTCTGTTCAGGCCAAGGGATTCATACTCAGAAGCACAGTGTTGTTGATATTTGATATGTGACAGCCTGTCAGGGGTGGCAGCAGCATTGCTGTTTCCAGCTGCTTCCCCCATCCCACCCCAGCACAAGCCTGGGTAACGCAGCAGATCCCGCAGCGCTGCCACTGCTGTGCCAGCACATTTCATAGCTGGGGGCTGCCACCTTCAAATGCCATCCATCCCAGCCAGGAGGTGAGCTCCACAGACGGGGGGACACCAGCAATCTGTTCTGCTGCTCGGCTCTAGAACTCCACCAGATGGGCAGATGTCACTCACAAGAGCCTCCGCTCCTCCTTGGGACCACATCACACATCAGATACGTTTCAGAGCACAGTGAAATCCTGCAGACTAGAAACATTAGGCACCTGGACTGCAGGAGGAGACATTTAAAAAGCCAAAGATATTGCTGTGTGCGTGGATTTGTTTTCACTTATCTTCAAAATCTTAAAATATCGAGTGGTGTGATGAATGAGGAGCAATAACAAATATGTTTAGGTCTTAGACATTCCTGGAAATATGCTGTGTTTGACAATATCCAGCCTGTAAAGTACCTGTGAAATAAATATTTCTTCAACTATTCCAAGCACATTAGCAGCTTCAACTCATTCTCCTAACTTCTGCAGCTACTGTACAAAACATGTCTCTAAAGGATTCCTGAAAGCAAGGGCTGGATTGAATGACAGGAGATGCATTTTTTCTCTCCTCAGTCATACTTGGGTTTAGCTGGAGATTCACAACACTTGAGCAATAGAAAGAAAATGCCACACCAGGTCCAGCTTCCGGGGCTCCTGTGTGACAGGACTGCTCAGCTTTAATGGATGAAGGACACATATTGGCCTACCAGGATCAGCTTAGGTTTTATTCAATGAGTTACTTGCTTCAGGTAAACAAGAAAGCTGATTTTGAGGGGCAAGTCTGTGGTTGCAAATCCTTTTCCTACACAAATCCAAGATGATTTAATTGAACTCTCCCTGCTGCTACACGATTTCCAGACATATTGAACAGCAGTCTGGGTGTTTCAGGCCATTATTTGCCCTTTGTTCCATTATGTACATCTCTCTGCAGTTCCTTGCAGCCATATGAGCTCACGTAAAAATACCAAAGTTACCAACAGCTTCAGTGATAAACAGTCCTAGGACAAAGTAATCTTAAGTTTCAGGATGAGCAGGTGTTAAAATTACATGCATCTGGGACAAATCAGCATTCTCTAACACTCTCTGAAAAGGCTTGCATGCACATTAGCAAAAACTCACCACAGCTCCTTTGGCACATTTAATTTAGCATTAACAAAACTCTGGAAGCTGGAAAAAAGGACAAAAAACCTCCATAAGCCTAAGAACAGCTTCCCCATGCCTCTTGAGATACATATACTACCATTTTCCCCTAAAACTGTGATCTTTGATAAAGATATCCTTTTATGCTAATATAAAAAGTTATTAGCATTCAGCAGTGGAAGCTCTGGAGAGCTATTTCTAACAGTTTAAAAATAGATTTTTAAAATGTTCCTTTAAACATCACCAAGGGAAATTGCACAGTCAGGAGAGAAATTGCTTACAGTTATGCACAAACCCATGGTACTTAAGAGGAAATAAAGGCCTTCAGTCACAGAGCATCCATTTATGTCCTTGGGAACACAGGGAAAGGAGAAAAGGAACTTGAAGCTAAGCCTCTGCAATGTCTTTTTGAGAGTGGGTTTGGAGGACTTGATGCAAAACAATTATTCAGATACACTAAAAAGAGTAGAGACCTGTGGGCAAGGAATGAACAACTGACAACCAAAGGCCATGTCCTTTAGATGCCCATCAGGTCAGGAATCTCATCATCTGTAGTTATTCAAAGAAGAAAATTATTTCCTGAAAGCATCTCTATCTTCTAGACCATAGGAAGCTTCCAGGTAACTGCAGAGACCATAGACTCTCCCTGAGAATCCTTCTCTTCATGCATCAAGAAGCAGTATAGCATAAAGGTTCAGGGACTCATGGCTCAAAGGTCATATCCAGTGATGAACATTATCTAGTTGAGCACTTTTCTACCACCCTGAAGAGTTTGAAAATGCTCCTTAAGATCCTATGAAGGTAAGAAGCAGAGCACATAGATCAAATCATGATGTGGTGTGTACCAATACCTGTGTGAACCCTCCTCCTAAGTCCCCACCACAAAATCATGAGTATTTATAGACTGCAATGAGCTATGTATGGTAGCATTCTAAGAAAGAGGAGGATAATTCTTTATAAAATAACATTTTGCCTGTATTTCCTAAGAGTGCAGGGTAATTGACACTTTCTATGTCTAAAGTCAAGAAAGATAAAAAATGCTGCTTACATTCCAAAAATAGGACTCAATGGAAGCCAACTCTGGATATCAGGGGATTTCTTTCCTACCCAGCCCCTTTTTTTTTACCTCCTACAGCCTTAGTTCACTGTTTAATGGCATATTACAACAATACATTTTTTTCACAAAGACACTTAAAAAGATTTATTATAGTTCCACGATACCATGTGTTTATTTCTCTTCTGAAATTATGTTTTCTCTCTGCTAAACTGAGAGTAATAGCTGCTGAATGCTGATTAGGGCTTTCCTTATTTGATTACTGTTAATTAGAGTCAAGCATGTAGTGCATCAGACAGGAGGAGTGCAGATCATCATGACACTTCAAACAGCCTGTTTAACTTCAGCAGAGCCTGTTGGAAGTTTGGGGTTGGAATAAATCTTCAACAGAGTTGTTTATGCATAGTTGTGTAACATTACACAGCATGGGGTACTGGACTGTTTGGTTAATTAGTTTAAGAGCCTGTCAGTGGCAGCTCACCTCCAGGTTTACCACTGGAAATTGCAATTAGTAGGGAACAGTTTTCCTTTTTGGTCCAATTTCTCCCACACAAATCATTCTCACAGATGTCTCGCCCAAGAAACGCAGGACTGGAGCCAGCCAGCATTCACTCACCCTCTTCCACTGGAGCCTCCATGGGACGTCTACAGCAACATCAAAGGGCCAGGCTAATCCCAGCTGATCTTGGCAAAACTCCAGGGTTTCCTGAGGCTTTAAGGCTGTGATTAAAGAATACACCTGTCTGCCCCAGTAATGAGGTCAGACTATCTTTGCCAGCACCAGGCTGCTTTTCTCCTGTGACACACCTCCTGGAGGAGCTGTCAGGTGAAGGTGCAAGTACGAAGCAGTCAAGCAGCATCAAGTAACAGCCTCTGCAAAGCCACAACTATCACTGAGCTGCTCTCCCTCCCCCAAATCCCCAATCAACTCCTTCTTCTTCATAGGACATAGACTGCAAATGGCACTTGGTGCTGAATTACTTCACATACAAGGCTGGAAGTTGTTGATATTGTCTGGGTTAGCTGAAGGTAATGAAAACTATACACAAAGTATTTCTGAAAAAATTCTGAAAATTTACTTAAACTCCAAAATTAAAAATAAACACTATCTTCTTTCCCATGTACTCAGGGATAAAAGCAATTAATAGTTTATCCATAACTACGAAAAAAGTCCACAATAAAGTTTCTACTTCAGTTTATAACTAAGCAATTTCTTTTTCTTTTGTTCTTGATACTAGACAGCAATTTACCTTACAGCCTCATCATTCCAGCTTACCAAATTACAGGTGTTAAATAACTAAGCTGGTATCCTTCTCACATCAGCCAGCTACAAGATATTAAAAGAGTGAAATTGACTGGAAAGAGAAATAGATTATTTCAATCAAGAAAATAGTTTCTCACACACTACATGCTACTGACTGCATTAGTGGTCTCTTCTTTTACCTCATGTCAGCCTCAATATCTGCTCAGCCTCATCTGCTTGGGCTAATTTCAGGGTCAAGCAATTAAGACGTGAAAGCCTTCTCCATATATGTGTCACAGTTATCCAGGAGAATAACTGGTGTTCATTAATCACATATAAAATTAACTTCAATATACCCCAGGCATAGACAGGCCCATCAGATGGTACCGAAAATAACTCCTTTTTGTTTTCAAAGTAACACAACATTTATTATTTAAAAAAATACTTTAAAAGAGATGGGATTAAAGGTGAAGGCATACTCTGGAGAAAAGTTTCCATTTCTTAAGTCAATATATCTTTTGTATATATTTAAAACTGTTTCAACCCTGTTCAGAAACTGCAGGAAATTCTTCTAGTTCTTTAAACTCAGAAGTCAACAGAGTTTTATAATCATGGTGCAGAAATCCTAAAATCCCAATTTGTGCATTGTCAGAGCAACAGTAAAAATCCTGTCACTTTCTCCTTTTCCACAACTTCCAAAACACTCAGATGTGGGACTAAAGATACCCTGCTCATTATTCTCACCTTCAGTAAATATTCTATGATTCTGCTATACTACATCATCTTCTCAAGTGCATTGCTTGGTTTTCTTTCCACATTTGTTAGTTATCAGTTAATTAAAATGCCCTTGATTCTGCCATGCCTGCAGTCACAAAGAGTTATTTGTATTCTAGGAAACAGCTAAACCCCAATCCTCTCACAGACACCAAGCAAGGGTGAAAACAGCCAGATCAACGTGGTGATCTGCATATCAGACTAGGAGACATTCTGGGGGTGAGAAAGAAGGGGGATGCTTCTCTAATCATTTCCAGTAAGAGGGTGCTGGGGTGCATTGTCTGCCACCATCACCAGAAGGCAGAGTTTAGATAGCTCTACCACCAAAGGCAACTTCAGAGCCAACAGCTGAAATCACAGAGCATAAACTTTGCTTTTTGTGTGTTTTGTTATATTCTTTTTCCTAAGAATAATTACAATTACGTTTTTATGGACAATGTGTGTGATGCATCGTTCTAATAATGCAATAAAAAGTCACTGCAAAAGAGAGTGGATTTGTAATAAGCAAAGAAAATATATTGGCCCTATATATCATTTAAAGATATCAGATGATCCAGTAATGCCAGTATTTAATTTAGAATTAGGGAGAGAAGATCCCTCTTTCATCACATACCTACTTGACTACACAATTCAAGACTACAGAAATATCTAATTTGCCATGAATCCAACTTTTTAATTCCTAGATCTCCAATTGTGGTTTCACGGCATTTGCAACACGCATTTGAAACATTACAGAATTCATTTTATGGAATTTCTTCAGTCATGTTTTTGTCACCACGAATGTATGAGCTGTCAGCATATGGTATTTCTTACAAAACTTTGGATGATCTTTTCACTCCAGTCTTGGGAAGCTCCATGATCAGCAGACTGAGGTAAAACATATATTTGGGGCAATTGTGGCACAAGTTTCATCGAGCTTAGAGTTAATGGCTAGCATGATAAGACTTGCTCCTGACCCAGGTAACTGATTTTTGCAGGCTTTCCTTAGAGATGCCAGAAATAGGCAGAAGAGCTGGGCATATGACAGGATCCTCGTTGCATGCATTCTCCTATCGTATTGGCAGCTCCTTCTGCTTCCTACTTACAAAACTTCTTACTGCCTGCCATAACTGGTGCAGAAAATCTGTTTTAGTGCACAATATCTACATGTCAAAAGTAGTTTTCCTAATATCTACCTGAGACATTCCTGCTCTTCAGGACCCTACTAGTGCTGGGCAGATGCAACTCTCACTATACACCACTGGAGATGTTTGCCTTCTCCTCATCAACATAACTGTTGATTGCCTCTCAGCTTGTGAACCCCTCCAAGACCACGCTGTAGGATTGATCATTCATTTTTCTACGAAGAAATTCCTCCCTCTTGAGTAGCATCTTATTTGTTACAGCCAGTTTCTCCATTTTGTAGAGGTAATTTCCATTTTTGACCTTGCCTTCTGTCGTTCTTGCAGTCCCTCCTAGCTTCAAATCTGGTAACATACAGGCTATTCCATCATCCAGGTCATTAACAAATATGTTGAGTTGTATTAGAGCCTAGGCAGGTCCTTGCAGAATCCCAGTCAGTTCTTTCTTTCATTTTCATTTGTTGATCACCAACAGTGCTTTACAATTTTCAAAACAGCCTTGCATGCTCCTTATTAATTTCTTCCACATTATGTTTCCCAAGTCTGCTAATGAGACTGTCATATAGGACAGTGTACAAAGCCTGAGCAAATCAGGGTCCATGGCACCTACCATCTCTTTTCTAACCACATCTCTTACCCTGGGTGAATTTGGTACAAAAATTAGATTGGTTTGACATAATTTTTTTTTCAACAACTCCGTGCTTAACTGTTAGTCATTTCCCTGTGTTCTTTTCTGGTTTGTTGACTTGAATGTTCTTGGCAAAAGTAACATTATACTGATATTAATAGCAAGATTCATCCCCACAAGCTTTTCCTAAATTCCTTTATTAAAATTTTACAGAATGTGAGAACTGACATCACCCAACTATAGAGACCATATACACAGAAATATTCAGTTATCTGTAACTTTTAAATTAGACAAGTGTGAGGGCAAGCAAATAATAAAATCTCCAGTGTATTAAAACAGACAAAATTAAACTGGATGAATAATTTCAGTTGTCATCATTATGAATTTAGAGTATTAAGAAAAAACTTAAAAGACATGGTATTAAACATGTTGCCAACAGTGCTAAGACTCTCACTGAAATGCTATTAAATGAGAAAAGCTCATTCAAAGTGGACTAACAACAGTTATGTCCTAACCATCTTTATTTGGGGCTTGCTATTTAACCTTTTATTTACTGCAGGCTTACCCAGGTTTCTGATTACCAGCAACATCGACTAAAAGCATCACTCTCTGTTTTACTTTATCAGGAGCACTCCACAGAACAGAGAACATGGATCTCAGATGGAGGCCCAGAAGGCCACTACCGTGTCTGAAAAACTTCCCCATTTTTTGTTCAAAATTCACGCTCAGGGAACATGTTCTGGATCCAGCCTGAAAACAAGTTCACAGCTCTCCTGTGCAGCCCTTTGGAAGGGAACAGCAATATGGCTGTGGTGGTAAGAACAGTTCTGGCAATTTTGTTCCTGGTGATCTGTTTCCCAAGAACCAAGACCAGGCATATCATCTGGTACCACCAGGACCCATCAAATCACAACAGAGGAATGTACATGGCAAATGGAGCTATAGGGTTACATGGACACTCTCAATTAATGTCTCTGTTCTTCACATTCCTGACATTCATTTCAGCCATGGAAAAAATGCAACTTCAATAAGATGAGGAGTTTAGCACCAGAGGACTTCCAAAATGTTCTACTATTGCATTTCTACTATGAAAAGCTGAGTATGTAAGCGACAACTGCATGTGTCAGTTGCAGCCAAGGATGTATCCTCAAGGAACCATCGCACCACCAAAACAGCTTGAATTATTCATGAAAGACTGGATTTTAACCCAGCATCCAAGTCAATTTGAGGTCCTTCACAGCTGAAGTTCTATCCATTGATAATTTCACACTCACACTTTTTCTTCTGGAAAGATGTTGGAGAAGAATAAACTGTTTCTGTGAATACTAAAATCCATGAAGTCCCAAAATAACAGCACCACTATATGTACAGAGGCAAGCTCTACACTCGACAAGAACAGTTTTGGTTGTTTTATATATAAATAGAGGGACTGAGAATAGCTGAAAGACACAATCTCAGAAAGAAAACTTGATGTAGACATTGTAAAAGAAGGCTGCAGGGCTTTGTTTGCTTTTACATTCACAGGCACTCACCATACTTTTAAATATGCTATCAGAACAATTTGTTCCTTTACCTCTGCAGCTTCAGTTTTTCCCTCCAGCTGCTATTCTAAAAAAACTTTGTGCTTGAAATCTAATCAAGATGAAAGTATCCAGCTCACAGCCTGTGCTTTTATTGCTAGTTAGTCTAAGAAATAAAAGAAAAATGACTACAGTTTTCCCTTAAGACAGTTCTGATCTAGGAGAGTAATGAAAGTTGTTGTAGGAAGGAAGGGAGACATCACACATGGAGACAATGACAACAAAGAAAGATGATGCTAAGGATTAAGCTGAAGTTAAGGTCTGAGTTTTGAATTGTTCTCAGTGTGGAAGATATGACACTCAATAAGACTGTCCAAGAGATGCAAAATTGAACCTGAATACAGGCTCTGAAATACTTCAAAAGGAATGTTGCTGTCGATGATAGTGTGTGAGTAGGTTTGGTTCAACTGCAAGGCCAGAAATACAACAGAATCCACTCAAAATGCAGGGAAAGGTGACGATGGAATTCCTGGAAGCTGTAGTGTTGAGCAAAGTACTTCTGTGTAAATGGAGCTGAGACTAAGGCTTTGAGAAGGCGAGGTGGGCAGGTCTCCTTATGAAGAGCCCCTCTTGCCCAGCATGATGGCTGCCCTGAGTCATCAAAGAGATGGTGAATGGCTTCATCATCTACTGCTGCTGGCCTGAAAGTTTGTATGCCCAGCTGGGCTTCAGAGTGAATGTTTATTCCAAACCATGTGATATCTACTAATATTAATTCAGAAATAATTAAGTGTGGACAGTAATCCACAATTAATTAAGAGTGGACAGCAGTGTCACAATCAAAAATGGGGGTAACTTATTCATGAAACAAATAGAAGAAGAACCTCTTTAAAATATAATTTAAAAATTCATGAAAAGCCTCTTTGTTTCTGGCTTCATCCTTACACAAAAGAGATGCTAAGTATTTACCTATCATTTTCAGGGCTACATCCATTGACAGAGAAAAGTCAGTCATTCTCACCAGTGCTCAGCAATTCTGGAGATTAATACCTCAAAGAGATGACAAAAGGCTTGGAGAGTTGGGGTCGTTTGGTCTGGAGAACAGAAGGCTCTGAGGAGACTTTATGGGGACTTCCAGAACTCGAAGGGGTGCTGTAGGAAAGATAGGGACAGACTTTTCAGCAGGGCCTGTTGTGATGGAAAGCAGGGTGGTGGTTTGAAACTGAAGGAGGGTTGATTTAGATTAGTTATAAAGAAGTGATTTCTTACAAAGAGAATGGTGAAACACAGAAACAGGTTTTCCAGAGAGGTGGTAGATGCCCCTTTCCTGGTAACATTCATGGTCAGGTTGGGCAGGGCTTTGATCAGCCTGGTCTAGCAGAAGGTGACCCTGCTCATTGCAGGAAACTTGGACTGGATGGCCTTCAAAGGACCCTTTCAACTCAAACCATTCAATAATTCTGTTATTTCTGTAGGTGATTTTCTTCCATGTGTACAGCACCCAAGAACTCCCACACATATTCTCATGGTGTGTGCTAATCTGAAAGAATCTCACAGATAAAACAGACTAATGGTAAACATCAATTTCCAAAGACCAAAATGACTTTGTCAAACAACATCATGGAAATGGGCAGAATCTCCTGCAGACATAAGAAGAAAGTAGAGCTGGATAGGCAGTATTCTCAGTTTGTGACAGAAGAGGCCTTTGCCTGTGTCTCATTAATCTTCCCAGAAAATAGATTATTTCACAGCATAGATTTGTTAGATTTTGATGATTTTTTTTTTCTTTTGCTTTTTAAGGCTATGGATTACTACCTGAGCAGCTGAGGGCACTGCATAAACTTTTGCTCCAAGACAATGCAACCCCTTTCTGAAGAAGTTCCCTTCAAGTTTGGTCAGCAGCAGACTCCTCCCCACGCTCCCACATGCCTTCCTTAAGCAACAAGCAGAGGGATGTTTTCAATACATGCTTTACATCCCCATCTGCGAGGGTGCAGGGCAGAGGAGCAGGGCTGCCGTGGATGGGGGTTTATCCAAGCACAGCCTCCCCCAGGCAGGCACAGTCCTCAAGGATCCCAAGCTGGTGCCCAGGGAGCCCAGCCAAAGCAGATGGGCTGGGGTCCCTGGATCTGCTCAGGGCAGTATTAGGGCCACAGTTGAACCAAAATGTCACTCCTGGGCTTCTCAGGAGAGGCTGGACTCAGAAATTAAAGCCTATGGATGGCTCCAGAGCCCAACAATCCCTGACAGCCAGGATTCCAGTAACTGCCCCTCTTGTCACCATGACTAAAAGGAGCCATGGACCATTTCAGTCAGACACTGCCAGGTCTTAAACAACTTGTTTTAACCAAAACTTTCTTCATTTGTCCTCTTACTAAATATACACTTGGGAAGCACCTTAAAGCTAGAGAACTGAATAAAGTAAAATAAAATTCAAGCTTCTCCTCTCAACCAAAGCGAATTATTCATGTGGCCTGTAAGCCAAAATTCTGAATGAATTCTACCTTTAAGCATGAACAGAATGTTTGGGCATGATGACCAGCAGGCAGTGACTCAGCAGCTCCTCCTCCAATTTAGGAAACTTACCCCTGACCAATGTATGAAGCCTAAGGCAGAGATCTGAGGGAAACCCAATTCCTCATCTCCTTGTCACGTGTTCCTTTTGATATGTCCTTTCCAGCAAGGTGGATGACTCTTTAAATGTTTATGTATCCTGTAGCATAAAAAGAGCATTAACAAACCTCTCTCTCAGAAGTCCTGACATGCTTAAACTCACTTCCCAAAGTCAAAGAGTGACCACAAGTCATCAGAGGTCTGTCTTCACTGACTGCCTTCCCAAGGTTTCAAAACTAATTCTTTAGCAAAAACTTTAAATTGCAAAGTAGCTTTTCAAGTGATAAATAAATTTTATTCAATTATTTGATTGTAATATGTAATAGGTAAATTTATTTATCTTATTTTACAAATCAAGTGCCTCGTATTGATCTAGAAGCGCACTCTATCGAACGTAGTTCTCAATAAAGATACTTCCCTTGATGGCTGATGATAATAAGCAGATTTAAAACCTGTAATTTTATCTTAAGTGCACTTAAGAATATGACTTTTTACCATATTATAGCAGGTTATATACCAGTTTTTTTCTAAATTGATACCTTCCCACAAACATAAGCAATTAAGCTGACATTATTCTACTAGACCTTAATTAGCTGCTCACATTAGAAATATCCTGAGATTTCTCTCAGTATAAAGGCCTGTAATTAGTGTAATTAAGATAATATTTCGATTACATGGCTTCAATCTTTTAGGCCACATAATTAGAAATGGAACACATTTTAAAGTGACTGTCCTTTGGAAAAAAAGCTCAAGCAAATAAACCAAAGAGTCTGATGGACTCATTTGTTCTGCATCATCACACTGGCCCCTCACTCACACCATGTTACCATTGCCTGGCAAGCTGCATCCAGCTGCTAAAGAAAGACAAATCTGGGCTTTCTGTGTGGAACAGCTGGCTCTCAGCCAGAGACTACGATAGACCTATTAGATCAGAACAGGAGGGTTTAGCTGACTCACAGCCTCATCCTGGGAGTTAAAAGCATTTTCATCAATTACCTTGCAGAAGGTATTTTACAGTGGGTGGAATGAGCTCCAGCTCCCCACATTTTCATTCTCAGCTACATCCTCCCTTCAAAGTTTGGTCTTCAACATAAAATACTCACCATTGCTCTTCCGCTTTTATTTTTGTCTTTATCCCCAGTTTTACTAAGAAATGCAGCACACTTACAAAAACCAGAAGCAAGAGAAACCTCAGAGGAGAAATATATGACAAAGGGGGAGAGATATGGCACCTTGCATTTGAATCAGTGTTCTTTGCCCTGACTTAAAGCTCAAACTATCCCTGGGGGAGTCATCAAGGCATAATTTTGTTCCTCCTGAGTTGCCATTTTTCTATTTTAGACTCCTGCCCATGACTACAGGAGAGCTACAAAAGTCTGGATTGTGAGTCAAAGTATGTGACACATACCTCTTTTCTCCTCTTAATCTGAGAGACCTTTTTTTCCTCTTTTCTACAACTTGTTTTAAGAATGACACTTCAGTCTATCACATAATAAAGAGTTCTTGACTAAAACATTAAGGCAAGTGGCAATAAATTAATCCTCAATACTCAAAACTTGATGGCAATGTGCATATGGAATTCAGCTGTTTTCCTTACTCTGAGTAATAAATCAGCATTGCATCTGCAAACACAGGTCTTTGAATCTTTACATGTAGGCTTAATAAAATGCAATAAAAATAATTTTAAAATATATATATCCTTAAATCCCTCTACTTTTTAAAGCTCAAAAATTAAGAAATACCAATGAGGGAGAAATTAAGAGTCTCTAATTAAAATACTTGAAGCTTTGAACTTGGAGAAATTCAAATTCAGCCTAAATTCTGTGAAAAAAGCAGATAGCAGCCCTTGGTATCTTGCCTGGTTCAAACCTTAAAATTACAATTGCACTTGTGATACAGATTTTAGGAATCCAGAAGATCAACACTTCTCTCAATGCCCTTCCATGGTATGGAGTGCCTTGTTGGAGTAATAGCTTATCTTCAGTTTTAAAAAGTCACCATTAAAACCAGAACAGCCAAAAAATTCCCATTGCAGTCTAAAATGCTATCTAAAATTTATGTAATCTTTCTTTTTTCTCCAGTCCATGAGGCTGGAGAGGCACAGACCAGAGTGTCTGTGGTTGAAAGAAAATTTTCTTTTTCCCACAGTAAAGTCTAGGCTAACAGACATTTTCAGACCTGAAACTTGCCTAGGGAAGTTTTACTTTAAGATCCCCTTCTCTTAATTTTCTCTAGCCTGACCCTCAGCACAGTTCTCCCAGCTCTCATCTCCAGCTCCATAAAGCTACAACTGCAAAATACCATTATGAAAAAATCAGCATAGAACTGTCAAACCCTCTTAAGGATATATTAAGCTATTTCTTTTTCAGAATTTATTTATTTTAATAAAGGAGAATTTGAAAGAGTTTTTATAACTAGACCACAGCAGCAAAAATGCCTTTATTAAACTTCTATAAATCTAAATCACTTGAAAAAGCAGTTAATCACATCAGCCACTTTACTTGCTGGCTATCCAACAATTCTTATTATTGTCTCTTGTCAAATGAGTAAACATCTGAGAGACACTGAAATGTTAATGGTTAAGAACTCAAAACTTCAGCCACCTGCAAAATCAGTGGGTGCTTTACTGAGGGCAGGTTTGCACCCCTCAAATGAGAGGGAGGAGAAGAGTTTTTAATGTGTGGTGGCAAAACCTCTGATCTGCACAAGACAGAGGAGGTGAACATCCCTCACCAGAGAATGACCTCAACAAAGCAACCTTTGTTTAGCAACAAGCTGGGTTCTGAGCCAGGTAAGGGAAGAGTAAAAGGCAGATCCTGCTAGGTGGGATAATGGTTTTTATCATGTCAATGTTATCCCTTACACACCTGGCTCAGGTGGAAAACTTCCCCCTGGAGAAGCACCAGGATGTTCACATGTGGGCCTGAAGGTATTCATCCCTTCTGATGGGGCATAACTGGCTCAGTGAGGCAGCCCTCATGTCTTAGAGGGATCATAAACCATCAAAGACCCCTGAAGTGCCTCCAGACTAATTTCTGGGGCCTCCCACCAGAGGACTCCTCATGATTCAGTGTTGCATCTGACAGTGTGAGACTGGCCTCCCAGGGGAGGTAGCTGTGTGTTCCCATGTAAAACTAAGTGTATATTAACCCATTGAACTTTGTGTTTCATGGGCTTCTCCCACCCCTGACAGATAAAGACTGTGAGCATCACTTCAACCAACAGACATCAAAATTGCAAACATCAAGTCTCCTCACTGGAGCCACAGTGGTGATTACTTTCCTCTCTCCTATCTACTCTTATCCTTTCTTTTTCTTTTTCCTTATAACCTTCCTGAAGTGCTTTCTTTTATGCTTTGATATTACTGTATTTCTATAGATAATAATGAAAACAGCTACATACCTCCTTTCCTTTGAAAACCAACACATATATATATTTATGAACACCAATCACCCAGTGTCCTTTCATTCTAATTCATCCCAAATAACCTATTAGCAAGAACCTGAGTTGCCCTCACCTTCAGAGGCAGATCATGTACAGCCTCACACCATTTTTATGCTCCTGTGGTCATAAATAAAATACTGTCACTGTAGGCATTGATATCCCCTTAAAATTTGAATTATAATTCTGGATATCCCAAATTTGGGAAAAGTGAGCAGGAAGAAGCTGGTTTGGTCCTTTGCAAGCACAAAGGCTAGCTTAAGACTACACTTACTTACAATCCATCTACTGTTCTAAAAAAGGAATGATTTATAGTGCATTACATCTACACAATTAGTCCTCCCAGAGGATTGTCTCTGTGATAACTCTAAGAGGCTTAATAGGAAATGGTGGTAGAGAATTTCTGAGGCGAGACCCAATTCCTTCCACAATTTCTTTAATGAAAGATGGGTTACCTGTAGGCAATTGATTCTGCTTCTCCCACAAATCTGACATTTTTCTCAGCCAGGGATAACACATTCCCTGCACCACTGAAGAGAAAGAATGGTCATTGTAGGTACCTGCCTTGAGTAATTTAGCAGTGGCAGCCTGTCAGGCACCTCTGACATATCACAGGCAAGTATTTAGTCCAATTGTTGGGAAATTGGTGTAGCAATACTAAAGGATGTCATATAGCAAGATTCAAGGCCTGAGGAAATCCTTTGAGATGGATGCCAGCTCCTTAATCTCATCAGTAGGCTTCTCCTGAAAAGGCTTTAGCAGAGACTAAGAATCTAACAAAGAAAATTCCTTCCTCATGAAGGAATAATAATACATTTTATTCTACAACCATTTTCCTCATATGTCTGGAAGCTCAAGAGGTGACTACAGCAGTTACAAAAGCAAAACCACCCTGCTAACAATGGCTGCAGAAAGAGGAGCAATTGCAAAGCAAATGAAAGAAATATGCAGCACACCTGGATTTACCACTCAGATTATTCATCCTTGTGCTCCTTGGGCTCAGCTCTCAGACTCCAGAACTAACCCAGGTGTTTGTATATTTTAGGTGAACTGACGTTGGCTAGGGTTCACCATAGTGGCCTTTCAGATAATGTCTGACTTTGTAGATTTTACTATCAGCAAGATTTGCCTTTCCTACAGATGAGATGTACCACATGCCTTTTTTCTCCATGCCTCAGACACTGATATTTTCATGGCTGCCTGGCACGTTGCCTGCAGTTCACTGATCTTTTCCAGACCATGTAGTGTTTGTTGTCCACTCCCTGACAGTCTGCAAAACATTTGGCTTCATGAGCAGCACACACATACAATGTTAAGAAGGATTCTCATTCATCAACCAAGTATCCAAATAGGAAAAACCTTAAGTATCCATATAGGAAGCTACTATATTCAATTGTTTGCTTCCATCCTATCTCATTGTTAGCATTTCTCTCCACTACTGTAATGACAGACATTGGGAGACAACACTTGATGCCTACTCTGAATAGAAAAAGATTTAATTACTATTTCTCTTAGAGTTCTAGTTCATACCATACCTAGCCAGATGCTAAAGCATTCCTAAATCTCTGATAAAAGCTGACTATTTTCCAGATGCACTAAGAACACCATTGTGGGAACCATTGTGCCTAAATTTTGATAAGAAGATGCTACTTTAAGTAGTTGTAAGATACAAATATTATGCACCAGCAATATTCTTGACTGTCTTTAGGGTGGCAATAACTAAAGAGGTAGAGAGTAGTACAGGTGCAATCTCTCCTACACATCTTACTTCAAGCAGCTTCTGTAATAGCTTCTCCATTTTGTTCTTAGTCAAAGGTAAGAGCTCCCAGATTTGTGTTTGCTGCTACTTTACTAACAGTGTGCTAGATACATCTGCTCTTAAAAGGATTCAGTATGCTGAGACACTGCAAAGTCCATGATGCACTTGCCCAGCAGAACTAAACTCCTCAATAAATAGGGCAATGACTGAAAGGTGAAATCTAAGTGACTAATTGTATACACATAAATATTTGTCAGTTTGGATCCATTTGCAGCAACATATTTTTTACTAAGCAGAGGTAAAAAAATGCCCCATTTTTTTCAGTTATGAATAGTGTAGATACCAGACTGATTTATTAGCAAGATAGCTCATGAGAAGGTAATTTTCTTTTTAATATCTCTCTCAAAGCCCAATATTCAGACAAAGCAATAACATTTTATTATATCCATTCAGAGGCAGAGAAACAGTGTTTTCTCTGTTTTCATATCCCTTAAAATGGGGAGGATGATTTAAAAAGTATGAAGATTTAAAGTCAAATGACACAATTATATTGTTCTCTATGTTATGACCTATACAGTCTATATTCTAGAAAACTTAATCCTTTGGGGTTAATGACACTTTAGAGATCCAATTAAAATCAAATGTTTGTTCTGCTGTCATCCACAAGGTGCCTAATGCTGTAGTGAGAGCAGATAAATTGAAACTATATAATCTATATCACCTCAAAATGTCTTGCATAATTATTTTCTTTTCATTGAAAAATAACTTGCTAAAGCACTGCCTCCTCATATAAAAACCAAAATAGTCAAGCCATTTTTTACCTTCTCTAAAGGCTTTTAAAATATCCAGGATGAACATTTGTTTCTGATCCATCTCAGCCCCTACCACTCCTGGCAGAAATAAAAAGAAAGGATGCTGTCAGGGCAAGTCAATTGACCCAAATATCTTTCCAGGGACTGGGTCTTTCTATTCTGTTCCATTAAAGAAACTCAGTCAATTGATGCTGTGCTGTAGAAGAATGAATCAAGATGATGCACACCGGAAGGATTCCTACCCTGGCACTTTCTTTTGTGAAACTGAGCTAACAAAAATAATGCCAACACCTAACTCAGGCATTACAAATACACTGAGGTTGGATGGACATAAAGTCTCTCATTACTGAATTAAAGTATGGGCTGACTAAATTGATATAAAATTACTGACTTTCTGTTCTACTTTCAAAATCATTTGAAAACTGAAATGAATCCTTTCCCAGTGAGCATTTATCATCCTATTATATTCACCCTGGGGGATGTTAATGGTTTTGGACTACTGCCTCCAGCCCTTACCTCACCTCCAAGTGGGTATTATGTGATGGCAGTGCACGTTTCATCAAGATGTATTGCTGATTATATTTCCATTAAAGAATATAGCCAAGTCTGACTCCTAATTTTTCCAGACTAATCCACCACTGAGAGCTTCCATGCACTGATGAGTTCATCGCAGAGAAAGGATTCCTTTCTCCTTTTCTTGCAATTTGCATAAATATGTGTCCAGAGTATGAGACTAAGTTAATCGGTTTTGCCCACAATAATTAGAATACTGACACAACCTCTCTAGTTTAATGGAGTGTTGTTCATTCAATTACTCTTTTTGCTTCATAGTAGCTCAATGCCCATTTCTAGAAAAATATCTCAAAAGAACTATGATTTTGGACTACAGGCTTGTATTGCCCCACAAGGCATTTAAGGATGTGTTTGAAAGTACTGCACAGACACAGCTGGAAAATTATAGGCTTACCTAGTCAAAATAACAATTCTGTACAGCACACAGATTCTTCTCCTTTATAGCAGTGCTCAATTAACATGTAGAAAATATACCAAGGAATGATAATACTTTGAAAGCATCACCCTTGTCAATCAGGTACAAAATTCACACATGCAAATGTTAACATTTGCACAAGGAGAAAATTTCCCTTTCCAAATAATGGTTTTGAAAGAGAAGAAGTCACCTGTTTTCAGTTCTGCTGTTCTGCTCCCCAAATGTTCTAGTACAAAATAATAGCCTGTTGAGCATCCCAGTGCCTGCAGTTTGGCTGTAAAGATAAGCTTGCTTGCTCTGGGCTCTACTTATACTCTTCCCAGATCTGTATTTATATTATTCGATTATTTCCTTTTACGAAGGGAAATTCAAACTTGTGCTGCTTCTGTTGAAAGAAAGAGGAGTATTTCCTATTGCTGGACTCAGCTAGAAGTGGCCATGCTGGGATATGCAGAAGTGAGAACATGCTCAAAACAGCAGACATTTCTGAACCACACTCAGAGCTAGCTATAAATAAGGGACACTTATTGCATGAGTCACACTAGCTGCATATGGTGACATCTCCTGAGTTATGTTCTAGCATTTGTTTTTAATTATTAATGTGTTTTGCTCTGTTGATATTTATTTATTTATTTTCACAAAACTCATCTCACATTAGCCACACAGATTTCTTGTCAAGACTGTTCTGCACACCCTACTGTTTTGGAACGTTAACAATCAGGTGAAATATTTATGTGACACACTTTTATATTTCCCTAAAAATGTAAATATATTACTCTAATTTCCCACCTCAAGTATCAGTGAGTCAGGGAAAAGAAACAGCATTCTATGTCATGCAACACAAAGCAAACAATTATACTGTACAGCAGCATGGGGAACAGGCGAATTTCCACATGGGAAGACACATTAAAATCACTTCCCTTTTTTTCTTTATTTTTTTTAAATATGCTTTCTCCATATATATCTGCATGAATTCGTGTTTGTCCCAAACTGGCAGACCACACCAAGTTCTAAGGTATCATTTCCAGTAAGCCAAGGTGCTATGTAACACCCACAAGTAAATAATGCTTCAAGAAATCAGCTGAATCTAGTGCAAGCATAGGAACAAACTAGCTAACCTGAGGGCTCTTAAGAAGAATTCCCAGACTGGTTCACCAATGAGATCACTTTCAGGGACTCTGGAAACACTGGTCCCCTGTAGCTGTGTGCATCCCTGCTAGAGATTACTGGTCTCTACCATGCTCTGTGCCTCAGTTTCCTCATTTGTAAGAGGCTGATACTGCTCCTCTCCTTATAGGGCTTTGAGCATAAAAAAAACATTTTACAAAGAATGTATATGAGAGGGATATGTATGAATTTGAGAAATGGGAGGAAATGTCTTTTTGTCTATAAAGCCCTGAAAAGCAGAGGAAAACCCTTTTGCAAATCAAAGCTGACACTTTGGATGGAGTTGTATATTCCGCTGACCCCAAAACAAAATATACAAGAGTTATGGTCTTCATTTTCAAAGTTATACATCATTATTATATGATTAAGTATTATTTTACTTATCAAGCTTGTTAGCATTGCAGAGACATGTAAAAGAATCATAGATTTCCAACTGGACAACAAAGCTGTCCATTAAAAAAAATAACAAGAGAAAGAGAAAAGAAACTAAATGGTGTCATGTCTGAATATCCATCATATCTTCCAATTAAGTATCATCAGTGTTTAAGAGCTGGAAGAAGGAGTATTAGTGCTGAACTATGCTGCAACCTCGCTATTTGATGAATTTTGAAGGCAAGAGATGGAGAAATGATCTGGAGCAGAGGTACATAAGTCCCATTAAAAAACACTCAACATTGTAAATAATTAAAAACTATCACATTAAAGACCTGCCTTCCATTTCATTCTTCCTGGAATCATGGCATATATGATGAAGTCTGTGGTCACAAGGAGCAGTCAAAGTTCTCTGTATAGGTTTAGCAAGAGAGAAACCCAAGACAGACTTTTATAGATTGAATAAAAAATTATGAGCTTTAATAACTGACTCAGTTTTTGAAAAAAAGTAAGTGAAGATAATGAAAGAATAATAATTTAAGGATGTTTTTAAGGTTTTGGTAATGCTTCAAAAATATGATGCAATTTATCAATGTTTTTTAAAGGATGACTGTAACACTGCACTTCCAGGATTTCCCATTGACTTCTCAAGCTTTTCCTAGGGTTCTCAAGTTGGTAATGAGTTTGCATAAAACCTGGATTTGGGAAAGCAGTTACATGCTTAACTGCATATGATCTAGATTTGCCTATGTATACAAACACTAGGCTGATCAAAGACAACTCAACCTTCTCACTGGTTAGACTGAAAAGCTGAAAACAGTTTGCTCTAAGAACAGCATCCAGCATAATTAGGTCACTCTTTGCACATGCATTTGCTTAACTTCTATGTTCATGTTTCACTCATCCAGCTAAATCTTGAGAGTCATTTTAACTTCAGCAGGTTAGTACTGTGGAATTATTACAGCATTTTCCTAGGATTAGAATACCAATAAAATACAACTTGGCTAGTCACATAGAGTGTTAAAAGGATGATTCACTTTTTCTAGTCCCATTTTTACAGGCTGGAATACACAGTAGATATCAGATGGATTTCCTGTGTGTATATTTTTTAAACTGATTCCTTAAGATGTGCCTATCCACAAATACACAGATATATTTGAAAAGTGTTATTCTTTTACAGTTTGCAGATCCTTAAACAAGGCTGAGCCTATTTAAAATCATCTTTAACTTAAAGAGAAAAGGAAAAACTAAGAAACTATTTCAGAGATTTTTGGTAACAGCTTAATGAAGAATCAATCAATAAATGAGAAACATTTCACTGTTAAGGGAGAGAAGAAACAAGAAACAAAACACTGAAATGGAAATTCACAGGAGCACTCTCAGCTAGATAAAAACTGACTAGGGAATTTTTAAAAGAAATAACCTCCAGTTCATATAGGCAACTCTTTAAAATTCTCATCTAATTTTTATTATCAAGAGCTACTTAACCCTAACCCAAAAGCTAGAAAAGGAAACCTATTGGCCAGCCTTTTCCTACTGTCATTAAAAGCTACATCTCTGAACTCAAAAAGTTAGAGAACTAACACAAGATCCCACCACAAGTACAGAAATCATGTCTAACAATGCATCTCCCTCTTTTTGGTGTCCCACAAAGAGAACAATAATGAAACCAAGCTGTTGTAAATTGTTCTTTCTCCAGACAATATAGTTCCTGTCCTGCATCTAGGGGAAGAATGTGTTATTCTTGATCAATAACACTCTACTGTTGTCTATTAAACAAGATAGTCAGCATGCACTGGAAGGATAAGTCAGGAGCTTGATGCCTATTTTCAAGTCTTTTTCAATCCCAGTCACCACAGTTGAATTTTTAGGGTATGGAGGAGGAGGTCATTAGATTCAGACCACTAGACCTTATGACTCACATGGGAAAGACATTCCTAGGTACTCTAAACAGCAAAGCAGCATCTGCAGAAGGTTTTCCATGTGGAATTCATGACAGAAATATTACAAACATTCAGATACAAAAAGCTTCATTGTGAGGCTCTGCATCACATCTTCAGCAGCCTGTTGATACCTGCAGTGTTTTCCTTTACGCAGCTTTTCTGCAGACTGCAACATCCAGCTCATCCCTCTGGGAAGCACTGCCATCTCCAAGCCCCTGAGGCTGCCCAGTTACACCCTCAGAACACAGACAGCCTCAGGGAGCTGACAGCTCCTTGTCAGTCAAAAGCAAAAGCTGGCTTTTATTTGTCTTTTTGTGACTTCAGTAACAGTTAACGGGGACAGAAGAAGTTTTTGATATGTATTGTCTAGTGTGCATCAGGGGTTTTCAGAGCCTTCAGAAAATTCAACAATGTCAGGGCATACCCAAGCCTTCCAGCTCATGGTTTTGATTCTCAAGCAGGCGCAACTCTTCTCTTTCCAGCTCACAAGAATGATCCCTTTGGCTAGCTGAAAAATACATTAAAAAATGCCAGTACCCAAGGAAACATGAAAACTTGCTCTGATCTACAGGAAAATTGCTTCCTAAAGTATCAAGTGTTTGACAATTTGAATACCTTCATTAATTTGCACACATGGAAGCCAATTTTTTTTTTCTGTGGCTAGATTAGGAAACTCAATATGTGTTGCAGCTTGATTTCTGCAGGTGAGTAAAGTGTTACAAATCCAGACTGTCAGAGAACTTTTCTGTGTCAGAGCAATATCAACTAAGGAACATGGAGCTCCCTGTACTTTCTGATGTGTAGACTTTGACATCTGAGTGAGGTTTCTTCTGCTACTGACATTTATTTCTTACTGGTTTTATTTGCTTCAACTGAAGAGAAGTAATGCTTAAGTAACACAGAGATACTTTTTTTTTCAGGGAGCTGTTCACAATATGAACACCTGCCATCTTTTAGTCAGTATTTCTTAAAATATTTAAAGAAAAATTGGTTCCAACAAACAAAATTTAATCTAGAAAAGAGTGTGTCGATTTAGAGATTTATTTACTTAATGAGATGAATGTGGGTTTGGTTACAAAACAGTGCTGTAATGTTGTTTTAAAATAAGTCTTCAAATCCTTTTAAGAAAGTATTTGTTTTCCTTAGGCAAGAGCCCTGATAAAAGAGGGACAGTCCAAAGTCAATGTGAATGTCTTAGTGCAGTTTGTCATTAATGCAACATGTCTTGCCAACTTAAAAATAAAAGCCATATTGTCTCCATAGGTGGTAATAAAGTAAAGTCCAAGAAGGGGATTCACTTAAGTATCTCAATAGTAAATATGATTTGCTTATTCATTTTTAAAAAGTGGTTTTGTCTAATGTTTGCACTCATCAAATGCTAAACAGCAAGTTTTGGGAATAAAATTTTAAGCACTTATGGTAGTAACTTTGGTGCTGCTACAGAACCACTGAGGTTAAGATGACTTTCACATTGATTCAGGCTGAGAAATGTGAAAAACAACACAGAAGGCTGGAAGAACCAAAGAGGTTATATCAGAGTATCTAAACACTGGACTGAAATATCAACTAAGCTATTAGCAAATGTTAATGTATTAATTGTTCATGGCAAAGGGCACTGGGTTTGCAAAAGGACACATTTCAAAAGCAAAATATGTGGCTGGACTACCAAGTGCTTTAAGAGAAGCTTTTGCTGTGACCATAAATATCACACATTTCAAGTCTACGACTTATATTTAGTCAAACCAAACCCAAAACAAATAATAGGCAAGCCAAAGAGAACTAAGAAACATTTCTTCATTTCCTTTGGGTATTGAATTTGGCATGTGTCCTGGCTATACTAAGATTCGTCTTCCTTGGTGCAAGGCAAAATGTGATGAACTTTTAAAATATTATTTTTTGCTGTTCAGGCGAGCTACAATCCAGATTAATATGCAAATGTCTATTTACTTAGGATCAGTTTTCACAGACAGATTAGATAGCATGGCAAAATGTATGCCAGTACGGATAAAGTGAGCTTTTTTGGTTTCTTTGGGCATATGGATCAGGTTAATCCTTATGCTATTTACATAACATGCTTTTTCCTCCACAGGTAAGCTTAGATTTAGAACTTGATCTTTAATTTAAAGTTTGCCCATGACTTTTCATTCTGCAACAGTGCCTCAGACACTAGGTTGCCATAGTATTTCACAAATAAGTTGGTTTAAAATCCGGGTTTCTACTCTAACTAACAAAGAATCTGGAAACTTCATTTCTTTTGAATGATATGAGAAAGTTCTATAGCTCTGAGGAGCAATAGGTCGGCTTAGAGTGAGCCCAGGCTCTGTTGATTGTATAGAACCAAAAATGACAAAAATAAAAAGTACATTTCCAGTTTGAAAATCCAATGGAAGTTGCAAGTTGTGCTTCCTTTGTGTTCAGCCCTCTTTTCAAAACTGTTTGATTAGGTGAGAGCACAGATTATAGAGTTGATATGATCTTTCTACTATCATCCTTAAACTCACTGGGAACCAAAAGGATGTTTTCCCTCAGTTCCTGCAAAAAATATCTGCCTCTGGCCAGCTTTTGAGGAAAGGGCACACAATTGTCAGAGACTGAAGGGCAGTTACCACATAAAGCAAATCACAGAAAAAACCACATCGAACCAAACCTGTTCTATATGACAGAAAAAAGAGCTATTTCTGTTTAGTCTTGAGGTATTAAGTTCCATGCTGGTGGTATCAGCAAATATAGACAGCAAATATATAGACAGCAAAATGCCCATTTCAACTCTTAATAGGTGTTAGGGCTAGTTTATAATCCATGCATATTATTCAGGCATTCATTTCTTCTCTTCTCTTATCCTCCCAGACTGCAATACTAGAGCAGACATATAGGCTAGTTATTATACACAAGCTCAGTAGTAATGTTAAAATAAATTGAAGAAAAGATAAATAGGCCATCAGAGTATGATCTCACTCATATGATGGTTATTATTACGAAGCAAGGAAGTTAATTCTATATGAAACCAAGGTCCCTTAAAAAAAAAAAAAAACAAATTCCAGCTTAGCAAAGCAGTGATGTTAACAAGATTAAAAAGGTGTGTTAGACTTACAGGACAAAAAAAAATGTGCAATTTGCAGAATCTCTGACTACATATCCTCTGCTGCCAAACTTTATGCTTGTTGCTGCCATAGAGGAATACATTTTATATGTGTTCACAATCATGGCTGAAATGTGAAAGCCCTGAGCTTCCTTCCAACAAAACAGTAATTTCTAAGTGCAAGAAACCTTGCTTGTGTGTCACAATGTGTTAATCATGTCAACTAAAAGCAAGCTCAGTTGGATGAAATTTTTCAAGTAGATGTAAGAGCTTCACAGAAATAATAACACTGTTCTGAACAAGTTCTGTTCACAGAACACAGAAGAGAGCAAAAATAATTTAATCAAAACACAGACTATATCATCCACCTTTAAGGGGGTTCCTTGTGTTTGGTATCCTTAGCAATTTTTTTTTCTTACTAGCTTTTCCTTGTTAATGACTGAATCAATCGAGTAATTTTTACCTGTGGCAGATAACATTAAACTAAACACTAAGTCACTTGTCATTTTGGCAATTGAAAAATAAGAAAAAATCCCAAAGGGCCAACTAGACAAAATCACCTCACATCAGCAGGAAAGAGATCTCAACTGTGACTGGCACCGTGCAACAAGCAATAAAGTGAATTTATACTTTATACTTTAAGAGACTTTATAACATCAGAGTCAGATATCAAAGTTCAGAGCTTTTTACAGTTTCTACTCATTGCTGTCTCTTTTATAGGATAGCAGATCTGCAGCACAGGCTCCTTTACTGAGACATCTCTCTTTTCTTCTGTGTGTAAAGAGACATATGCAATTCGCTATATTGTTTCAAGTTAAATCCCAAGCAAGGCCTTTTGTTGGAAGAGTCTAATGGAAAGCAATTAATCCCTAGCAATATAAACCTTTAATCATATGAAAAATGCCTAACCACTGTTTTTATAATCTCTTGGAGCAGAATCTAATGCCAAAACTCAGTGCTCAAGTCCTAACTTTCCTTTTTAATGAATGTCAAATCCTGGCTCCCTTTAAAGTTTAAGGCCTGCGTTAATTTTAACACACATGCTTCTGTGAATGCCTGAGACAAGCACTGTAAACTCAATGAGATTGTACTTTGGATTGCAGGCTGTTGGCTAGGGCAGTGAACTGCCATGCTGCAAGCCTTGCAAGGATTTGTGTTTTGTCCCTAATGAGACATCCAGCATTATAGGTTCAGGGAAAGGCTCAGTAATTTTCCTCCCATTTTCTGATTTATCAGTTTTTTTACATAGTAGCAAGATTTTAGCAACAATCATTTTCTAAAACCCACTAGAGTTATTCACATAAAAGGGAATTTGTACACTACTTACAGTTTGAAAGTTTGCTTTTAACCATGAATCTCTGAGAACTTCAAATAAGATCTGGACTACCACGCTCACCACCCGAAGTTGTTTTTCTTCACAGCAGCATTTTTACTTCTGAAGTGACAAAGAATATTCCCTGATACCATCTCAGCTGGTCCTCAGTTTCCTCTCCATTCTAAATAGCAAGAACAGTCATGCACAGGAGATCATGCAGTTCTGGGTACATCTCTTTAAGTTTGTATACAGCAGCCCTGAACATCAGGGGTTTTTTTCACCATGCAGGCAACTGTTCATCAGCAACTGGACTGAAACAACCAGTCTTGGTCTCATGTGCCACACACCAGACAATGGCTGAACAGTTTTCAACTCCTATTGGGGGAAACTATTTAAAAGAGATGATTCATTAAATAACTAATTTCTTATCTATGCTCTTTCAGTTTTCTGTCACGAAGGAATTAGCTTCAGCATTTACTTGACAATTGCAGCTCTGGATCATCAGTTTTGTCCAGTCATATTGAGGAAGTTTGAGTTTGTTTGCATGACTGCATTGACTTTCACCAATTGTATATTTCTGTGGCAAGGTTTTAGAGTGGGGAAGGCTTCTCTTTTGTGAGAAGAGGACAGAAACTTTGTCCATGTTTGATAAAATTAGTGCCAGCCAGCTGCAGAACAGACCCACTGCTGGGGAGGGCTGAGCCCTCAGGGTGACTCTAGGGTGATGTCTTTAAGATGGGTAAAATGTCTTGGTTTGAAAGACAGGTGTTTATTAAGAAAGGCAGTAGATTTTCTTGAAATGCATAATGTAAACCCTCTCCCTCCAAATTATTATAATTTTGACATTAAGAAGCTTTCAGGCAAAGATCTGGGAATAGGAATTACAGGTTTTTACCAGGAAAAAAAATTAAAATAAAAAATACAGTAATACGAAAAACCCTCAAACCCAAAACACTGACAGAGCTGGAATACAACCTGACACCCTGTCAATCAGGGTGTTGGTAGCAGTCTCATTAAGTGGTGGCTGCAGCCCTCCTGGATGACAGATGTGGTTCAGCAGAAGCAGTCCTCCTGTAGAAGGGTGCAGTTTTCCTCCAAAAGTCCAGTAATGATGTGGAAAGGTCCAGTTTTTCCTCTGGAATTCAGTGGAAAAAGGCTGCTCTGATGTTCCAAATCTCAGATTTTATCTAGGTAGGAAATGCTTGGCTCCTCCCCCTGGCTGGAGCATCTCCCAATGGGATGATGTAATTTTATCAGTCATACAGTGGGACTCAATGGCCCATTAACAGAAGATATCCTCCTGGAGGAAGGATGGGTTGTGGCTAAAGAACACTGCCCCACCTGCTTTTAACAGATGATGATAGAATACATGCTGCTGGTTAAATCCTGCCCTGCAAGCCAGGACAAAAATAATCCCTGTGTAAAAAAAGCACAAAGAGGAGAGAGAATATGTGGGAGTATCAGCTCTGTAGAAACCCAGGTGAGTGTAGGAGGGAAAGAGGGTGCTCCAGGGGCCAGAGCTGAGGTCGTGCTGCAGCCCACAGTGAGGACCATGGTGAGGCAGGAGGTGCCCTGCAGTGCAGGGAGGACCTCACAGAGCAGGTGGATGCCCAGAGGAAGCTGTGACCCTGTGGCACTGGAGCAGGGTCTTGGCATGACCTGTGGAGCCATGGAAAGAGGAGGAGCAGGCTTGCTGGCAGGACTTGTGAGTTACCCTATGGAGGATCCATGCTGGAACAGCCTTTTCCTGAAGACCTGAAGCCTGGGGAAAGAAATTCATGCTGGAGCAGCTCATGAAGAGCTACAGCCCGTGAGAAGGACTGCTGTAGGAGAAGTTTGTGGGGGACTGTCTCCCCTGAGAAGGACCACACACTGAGCAGACAAAGAGTGTGAGGAGGAAGCAACAACAGAGATGTTTGATGAACTGGCCTTGGCCCCTCTTCCCTATCTCCCTGTGCCACTTGGAGAGAGGAGGTAGGGAAAAATTGCGAGTTAAGTTGAATCCAGAAAGAAGGAAGAAGTGGGAAGAAGGTGTTTAGGTTTGTGTTTATTTCTCAGTATCCTAGTCTTATTTGATTAGAAATAAAAGCAATTAATTTCCCCAAGCTGAGTCTGTTTGCCTGCAATGCTACTCAGTGAATGACCTCCCGGTCCTTATCTCAACCACAATGTCTTCATTTATCTCCCTAGTCCAGCTGGGGAGGGGAGTGATAGACTGACTTTAGAAGGTACCTGGAATCCAGCCAGTCAATGCATTCCATTCACTAACATTCACTTCATTTTTTTTTATATTCTGTTAAGTCTTAAATATCCTCAGGTTCAGTTGAAATAATGAGATAAGACAGATTGCAAGGAAAATTTTCTCTTACATATTTTTGCTCTTCTAACAAGAGTAACCGAGAGATCTCACTATAAAGAGGCCTTCAAAATGGTCAGCAATGCAGACCTGGAGGAACGGTTCTGCACTAGTCAGGAATTTTAACATGCCAGCTGCAAACAGCCCAATCCCAGATACCAAATCTAGTTGTGTTAAATATAACACAACTCCACTAGTGTTTTCATGGACGGTGGGTAATATTTAGTCTGCTGGCTCTTAAGCAGCAACAACTGAAAAGGAAGGCAATAGCCAATTTTGTTCTTCCTACAGCTGACAGTTTTATGTGCTCTCCAGTTTTTGATGAACAGCAGAATTTCCTTTGTTCCTCCTTTCATCTCTATTCATATGTCAACTTCTTGAGCTCAATGCTGAAAAATGTCACTTGTTGTATCCAGACTGTAGTAATACTTTCATATTGGCTTCAGGCAGTTATAGCAATGCTGTTTAAATGTATATTGACTTACCTGTATACAGACACAGCTTTCAGTTTCTCCACAGTTTTGCACTCTCTGATGACACTATTCACTGCTTAAAGTCTTAAGTCATCTCTCAAAGGCTACATTACACATACATGGCAAAGCTGAAGATGGATGTTTACTGCAAAAATGCCTTTGTCTGAATAATGTTTTTCATTTTAAAATCTCAAGCTGCTGTATCATATATTGGATTGATTAGGTAATAAGAAAAAATATCTCCCCATGTTTTACTATTTCATAAATTTTCAACGCATATTCTGATACTGAAACAAACTATGTCACTCATTCTCTCAGGGTAACTACTCACCATACTCCTCCTCATATTGTTCTACCTTTTTTTCTGACAACAGGCTACACATAGGATGGACACTCCATTAAAATACCATTGCTTCTGAGATACTGAGATTCCTGAAGGAAATCTCTCTCCCTGAAATACCTGTGTTAATTTCTTTCAGCAGCACTCATGCTTACGGTTTTAGAGTGGGTTTTTGTTGTTGGTTGTTTTGGGGCTTTTTTTGCCTCCAGTATGTAAGTTGCTTTGGGAAAGTTGCTTTTGACTGTCGTTCATGTTTTCTATTCTGAAAAAACAGATCATATCATTTCATTTTGTTTGCTTTGGTACAAAGCAGTCAGCTAGTGAAGTTCACTAGCTGACAGCTGTATTATTCTTCTTCATCACCTTTTGGTCTTAACAGTGGTCTCCAAAATTTAAGATTGTGATGTAAGTGTCAGTTAAGTAAACATCATCTTTGGAGATGAGAAATTTCAAGACCAGTAGCCAGTAGCAAAGACAACTTTCTCAGATGTCTGCAGACTAAACACACACTGTGTCTTTGTACAGCAGCACTTGCACATCAGGAGGCACTACACTGCTTGCCAATATTTCCTTCCACTCCACCTCTCCGCACCAATTAATATCACCATGTGATCTACAGCACTAATTATTTAAAATTAATACTATAATTAAGATTCCTGTAAACATTTGTGACAACAGTCTGTAAAAAAAGCCATTTGTGCCATATTTAGTTGGCTCACATGCAAAAGGCTCCACCCTTTTAAAAGATAACAAAAGTATTACTATCTATCTATCTAAAGTGGACAAAAAAAAAAAAAGTATTTCCACATGGCAACATCATCAAACTGTACCAAGTTTCAGCCAGTTGCAAGAATCTTTCTTTAGTCTAATAGGCTCAAATAATTAGTGTCTTCATGACTCAAAATGTCACTTAATGTCATTTCAAGATCACAGGTGACTTTTTTTTGCTGAGCATTTATACTGTCTGAAAGTGGTAAATATTACCACCCACACTCACTTTCTAAACCAGAACAGAAGAAGTTTTGCTATTCCAGATTTCATAAGTAAAATGTACTGTTCAACTATATCCTATCCTACTATCATCATCTAGACATGGATTTCAGAAGTATCATGTAGATTACTCTTGTTTTTAATTAAAGCTCAATAAAGTTTACTTTGTAAAAATGCCTCTTGCTTAATTGGGAATAAAACTTGGTGTCCTCAGAGGATAGGTCTTGACCCTAGGTCACTGTGACTACATACAGACCAATTGGCTTTGGATATATATTCAATCTCTTCCCCGATTAGTCTTTAATTGTATAATTAAAAAAAATTCTTTGCTATACAAATTTGCTATACAAATTTGTTTCTGAGATAACCTTCTCACAAACTTATTTCTGCATTTTTATAATGTAGCAGCCAATTTTGATGATAAAGACAACCTTTTCAAAGCTACAAGGTCATCTTGTGTAGTCAGATTGAAACCGTAAATTGCTCCTAAGTTAAATCCTTAAAGTCTTACTGCAGTAAGATCCTTTGATTAACTTCAATGGCAATTTTTCACAGTTTGAGATTTTGTTACAACAATTGCTTACGCTAAAAAAAAAAAAAAAAAGACCACATGCCTTTCCAGTTAATTCAGCAGTGTTCCTGGCACAAGAAAAATATGCTGGAAGGGCTGCCCATGTTGCCATTACATCTTTGAATGCTCCTGGGCTTTTCAGGCAGTAACAGTTCCCACATTGACAATTATTAATGACATCTTGAAGAATTCTACAACTATTCCATTAGGGAAAATCAAGCATCATCAAAGGATTGCCAATTATTCCTCTTCTTCTATTATACAAAGATGCCTGTCAGTGGGTGCCAAAGGGGATACATTTAGGTCTTTTACAGTCAGATGATAGGACTTAATATAGGGACATCTTTTATAATGAGGGTAGAAAGGGAATCAGAAAGAGGCTGGGCAGATTTTTCATTTTATTCTGTGTTAACCACTACAAAAGGAACACTTTTTCCCCTTTTTTCTTTTTTACAAAAGGATCAAAAAACATATAAACTCCATAAATCTCATGAAGGAGGTCATACTTCCTCTGTCAGCCTGAAGATTACCTTTTTTTAAAAGTTCCTCATGAATTGCTGAAGGTATGAAGTGGGAGGAAAAAAAGAGCAAATAGAATATCAGGACAAGGTGATTATGTCCAGGGGAGATGTCAGAAGGAGCTTTCTTATCTTCCTTTTCCCATTATTTACATACTCATATCACAGTCACCATTTCCCCATTGATGAGCTTCTCTCCTTCATAGCCAAGTTAAAACACCATACAGAATACTGTAACTCACAGAATACAGATGCAACAAGCCTGGCTTTGATATGGAGGAATCTCACACTGAAATACTATCACTTAAGACATTATTTCCTTAAATATAAGCAGTTTAATCTTGAGGACAGATATGCAGTAATTTTTAGCATAAATATCAAGTTCTTACACAGTATATAATTTAAAATAAAGTTTCTTGGTTCAAGTTACCAGAAAATATGAAATTAATAATACAACTGACTGAAAAAATCTCTTTGAAGGATTTTTATAAAAATTATTTACACTTTTCAGAAATCAGTTTTAGTGACTGTTCATTCTCTTCTTTTACAGTTACCACCTGTTTCTAAAATGGAAAAAGAAAAAATCTTTCTTCATCCTTAGCAATGCCAAATGTAAATTATCCCTTTGTTCCTCAAAATCAGTCTATCAAAACCACTATGAAAACAAAGGACATTATTTGGCTTTTCCATTGGTGGAGTTCCTTTTTTTTCATCCCAGCATATTTTCACTTGTCCTCTAACTCAGCTGAATTTTTTCAGGAGTGGGGAAGAACAAAATTGGTCTACAGGAAAGGAGAAGTACCAATGTGCAACTTTTTCATCCTTTCATTTAGAAAACAAGGCGGAAAAATATGAACTCTTATAAAGCCTGTTTTTTTTCCATGGAATTTTGTGGCACAGGGCAAATAATCAGGTTGCAGAGTAAAGAGTTCTGCCCAGAAACCCCAGTGCATCAGCAGTCTCCCAATTGCAGGCATACCAAAAGGAGTCAAGATTAGATCTTCTGTGATGATTTTCAAGATCATCGATTTTTTTCTAGGAGGGAATGTTTTTATTGTGTTGCTGTCAGCACTGTCTGCTGAAAAGCAGTTTAGATTGTCCTTGGCTCTTTTAATTCTTTCCTCTCTTGCAGTTACTCTTGCCACTATATCAGCCAAGGTCACGTAAACTGTTTATACATCTGCTTTAATTGAAGGCACAAGACACATTAAATGGGAGACATTGCTTTCTTTTGATACAGCTAAGATCACTGGAAGGGCTGTGTTTTTGATTTAGTCTTTTCTTAGGTTCATTTCTGATTAAGCTGCTGAGTTTATTGAGATCACTGCTGATGCAGACACTCCATACCTGAAAGAAAATATCCAAATCACAACATCTGAGATCTGCAATCGATTCTCAGGATAAGAACCTCAATGCTGAGTATAAGGCAAATGGTTGATTACTAGATCCCTATAGGAAGAGTGCATGCAGCACTGTCCTCCCCATTTCCACACATGAATGGTACCTTTGAGCACATCAATACATGGACATAGTGGGATAAACACTGACTGCACCAAGAATTTTGACAGCCATGGACATGTGATGGCAGCATGCCATAACACCATCTTCTCCTAGCATAGTGTGCTCTAGTTTTTCCATTTTATTATCCCATGTGAGAAAGAAACTGCACAGATGTATTTTGTTATTTCAACAAAAGACTCAATAGGCTGAGTTAAATAAAGAATTTAAAGTCATTAAGAACTTAAGATACAATTAGAGACCTATGATTTTTCAAAATAAGTTGGTTAAAATTTCACACTACTCCTTGCCAGAGACTTCATCTCTGAAATAGAAAAATAGTAAAAAAACCTTTCAGTAGAAAGGACAAGCTTAAAAAACATGATACATTCGACTTGTAAACAGACTGTGAATATAAGCACCCTCTCCACCCCATTCTAGCTTTGACATTATAATAGCACAGGGTACCACTCATTGATATTCTCCCAGCTGCCACCAACTCAGATGTCTGATATGCAGGCAGGCCAGTGTTCATCGAAGACATATGCCTAAATTTTACAGAATATAGGATTCAGCTACTTAAGGAAGAAGGGGAAAGCAATGGAAAATAAAGGCACTAGCAGCCCCAACCCTATCAAAACAATAATAAAATACACCCTTATCATACATTTCAAAGAACATTAAATAGTTGTTATGCACACACACTTCTCAGAAAGGCTTGATTTATCTTCAAAATGATCCCAGAATTTATCATGGTTTATCCTAAGCTGGGATGCCTGTGTTAGGGGTGAATATTTCAAAGTCTAAACAGTATATTATATCAGAAGGAAAAAAGCTGAGAGAGTAAAGCTGTGACCACCATGGAACCAGATATACCCAATCTATGGGAATAGTGTCCAACTGCAGGCACACACTGGAGCAAGATTTTTCCAGAGCCAGCTATACTCCATACAGCTTTGCATTTGCCTTCCAGAGCATCTTTAAGTTCCAAGAAAGTCTACCTGTGTACACTGACATCACCTGTTCCCTGAGTGTGTGTCTGTGAGTAGTGAATTGTGCCCTCAGCTCGGCTCTTGAACAAATACTCCAAACAGTGGCAGCAGCCTTGTGCTGGTCCATGTGGAGCACAGTAGGCACCAAGAAACCCTCCTGAGAATCAAGGTAACACTGGCACAGCTCACCTCTGCCAAGGTCCTGCTAGCAGATCCATGCTGGTGCACGTTCACAAACTACTGCAGCCTCTGCTCTGAAACATCCTCTGCTCTGAGACATGGTTGAGTTTTCACTACATCTTTAACCTGAAAACTAATCACTGTCTTTAAGTTTCATAGGAGGGTATATATCATACCTACACATATACGTACTGACCACTTTTTCCTCAAAATTTATTGTGAGTCAACTTCTGAACATCACAGAATTGTTTGGGTTGGGAGGGACTTTTAAAGGTCATCTAGTTCAACTCCTCTGCAATGGCCAAGGACATATTCAGCTAGATCAAGTTACTCCATCCTGAACAGTAATATTTCTGTGGATGGAGCCTCTACCACCTCTCTGAGCAAGCAGTTCCATCATAAAACTTTACTGTTTATATCCAATCTGAATCGAACCTCTTCAATTTTAAAACTCATACCTGTTCTAGTGCCACAAGACCTGTAAAAAGATCTGGTCCTTTCCTTCTTATAAGCCACCTTTGAGAACTGGAAGTTGCACACCAGAGCATTCTCTTCTCCAGTCTGAACCCCCTCATATCTCTCAGCCTTTCCTTATAGCAAAGCTGTTCCAGCTCTCTGTAACTTATGTGCATCTCCTCTGCATCCACTGTAACAGGTCCATTTCTTTCTTACACTGAGGAATCCAGAACTGGGCACAGGAGTTCAGATCAGGTGAGGCCATGCTGCTTTTGATGCAGCCCAGAATACTTTTGGCTTTCTGGGCAATGAGCACACATTGCTGAGCCGTGGACAGATTTTCATCCATTAGCATCCTCAAGTCCTTCTCAGCAGGGTTGCTCTCAATCTCTTCATCCTCCAGCCTGTAATGAGGGGTAACAAACTGGGGTTGGAAGGCTTTTATGGTGAACCTCAATAGTCATCAAAAATGAGTGTGCCTGCTTATTTCAACTGTTTTTTTCCTGGTTCATTTCTCCTGTTATTCCTAGTCTGAACCCAGAGAAGAATCTAGGAAAGTAGAAATATGGTTAAGGATATTAAGACAGAATAAGTAAAGCTTAAGTACATGAAACAAGTACTTTGTTTCAAAAGCTCTCTTTATCTTTAATATAGAATAGGGGCATAAGCAGTGTTCCTGATCAGGCTTCAACAATTTCTCCATCCTAGAACAATCTTTGAAGAAGATGGAGTAGAGCGTGACTTTTTCTAACACTTTTAATCCCTGGATGCCACTCTAAACTGCTACATAGATCCACTGCTTTACTGTAGATTTGCTAATGCATAACAACACATTAATTAACACATTAATTGCTTCAAGGGCTAACTGATCTCTCATTCTCAGTAGATATTACAAAGTTTTGTCAGCATAAACAAAGCTAAGGTCTCATAAGATATAAATTTGGCTTGGCTTTATTCAAGCTGGCATACTTAATCAGCATCACCTCAAGGCATTCAGGACCTAGAACTTGCTGTTCAGGAAGACTTTGGCACAGTATTTGCTATGTGGGAAGGGTTATGCCTGCAGACAAATCTGGCTGGAAGAAACTCAGGTCATTGACAAAGAAGGATGGTTTGACACATGAAGAACAGAACAACCTTGAGAGAAAGATGCTGAGGGTTGTTGAGAGTGTCTTTGGTGGCAGAAGATAACAACAGTTTGGGGAAGGAAAAGTCATTCTGTATGTAAAAAAACTGCACCTCTACTATCTTCAGAAGCAATGGCAACTGTGATCTAATGGAGTAGTGAAGGAAAGCATCCATTCAGATAACCCTGTGTGTTGGTTTGAGTGACAAGGTTTTGGAGTGTTGGGAAGAGCACAGGGTTGGCTTGGGTGAGAATTTGCCAGAAGTTTGATAGAGCCAACACCAGGTGGCTCCAAAGAAACCTGCTTGTGGCCAAGGCTGAGCCCATCAGCAACGGTGGCAGCAATTTGGGATAATGTATGCAAGAAGAGGGAAAAACATGCCCCTGTGTCAATAAGAGGGTAAGGCAGACAATCTGGGAGTTCAGTTAAGTGAAGGAAAAAGGGAGGAGTGGAGAAGGTGTTTTAAGAATCTGTTTTATTTCTCATTATCCTAGTCTGATGGGTAACAAATTCAATTAACTTTCCCAGGCTGAGATTGTTTTGCTCAAGATGGTAACTGGTGTGTGATCTTTCCCTGCCCTTATATTGACACAAAACCTTTCATTTTATCCTTTCTTCCCTGTCGAGCTGAGGAGGGAAGTGGGAGAGCACCTTGGTGGACATTGGTTTCCAGCCAACTCCAACCATACCATGTAGGGGCAAAAGCTGCAGGGTAGATCAGACTCCTGGTGTCAGAACTCATCACCAATTCCCATGCACTTTTCTCCACTTTCTGTAGAAAAAGCAGTTTTAGAGAAATGTTTTGCAACTATCCTCACAAACATGCCTGTCATTTTACCTGAGGGAAAGTCCTTTTCCAGCCCCAAATTCTAAAGTCAAACAGAGTCCAGAGCACAGAGCTCTGAGTATCTCTTTTTCTTGGTTTCTTAAGAAAAGCCTTAAAAATTTGAGCTGTAGGTATGTTTTTAAGACTGTACCATTCACTGAATACTATAAACATTTCTATTAGCAGCAGGATACACGAGTACAGTGTAGATTGAATAGATCAAGTTCTTCTTTAGTTATTAATTCATTTCACTTTGACACAGATGACCCATCTTTTATGTTTATGGGTAAGAATAAACATGAAGCCTTGGCTGCCCTTGCTACTGTTGTAAAAATTTACTGAGATGAAGTTCACCAGGTGCTTTGTGAAACATACATTCTACTGGTATTCATTTTAGTGAGACGTGGAGAATTCTGGCCTCCAGCAGATCTTTCAGCTGCTCAACTTGTGCTGTACTCTTTGTTTATCATGAAAACAAAAAAAAAACTGTAATTCAGTGGTAACTCAGGTTTATTTTAGACTTTTCATAAACCAAGTGAAGCAAGCAATCACTGTTGAAATAATTTGGCTTCCTTCATTTTAGATACTGGCACTTGTCAGATACCAAATCCCAGCATATTGCTTGAGCTATTTGCCAAGAGTAACTTATGGAAAGATCCTCCACTGTGCCAATTCAGTTGTCTCTTTCCTTTCACCCTTTACCAGTACTGGAACTCTGGTTTGGGATTACAGCAAAGCCTGGTGCGATCTGCTCTGTGGACATGTGTTTAGCAATTAGGTATTAGTAGTGGCTTACAAACTGCTTCCTCATCTGCCCCAGCAGTATTTCAGCTGGTGTTTTGTAAGTGTGCCAGGATATTCCTGGGCTGAGCTGCCACAGATGTCTCTGCTGAACCTTCAGTGGTACTGCCTCTGCTAAGATGGTATTTCTCAATAACAACTCATACTGGAGCCAAACATTTCCACAAAATCCCTCTTTCCTAGACTGTCTTTTGCCCTGATGTTTGACTTCAATTAGGGTGATGAGTGTCTTTTACAGGAAGGAGAAAGGATTGTTACCACTAGTAATTTCTGTGTATTTTATCAGCTGTGGGATTTTCTAAAAATTCTCTGTAGTGCCAGTGTTTCAGAAACACAACATCATGTACCCAGTTTCCTCCTCATCCCAGCTTTCTGAAACTTATAAAGCTGGGAGCAGGTTTTTCTCATATTGGTTTTTGCTTGCAATTAGTTCCATCCTCCAACACTGGATGAAAATATACATCAGTTTTAAGGAAGTGCTGTCATATTAAATCTCATATTTCTGCATATATTGGAAGAATAGTAATTTATTATGGAAGCACGCAACTCTCCCCTTATACTCTGTGTTATCTGACCAAACTGGAAAACACCATCTTAAACAACTGTATTGGACATTTAGATGGACTGTTGGATAGAGGATAAGACAAGGAAAGGCAGAATAGATGAAGAAAGACAAAGCAGCTTTAAACCATGGTCATTCAGCAGATCTGTGGCAAGTTCAGGAGGAAGCAGAACTCAGGTTTTTTACTCACCATGCATTGCCCTCTGCAACAAACCCCAAAAGCTCTGTGCATGCACTGAAGAATCCCCCTAACAATTTTCTTCTAAAGTTGCACATTTTGCTGTATTAAAAATGTCAGCACACGGTGTTTAGTTCCCATTCCTCTGTGACAAACCTTTCTCCCATCCTCCTCATTGCTCTTACCATCTACACTACTGTCATTACAGCACTAGAAAATTGTTCCACTTCACAATAGAAGGGGCAAATACCAAAAGCAATCAGGTATAACATCAGGTAAAGCACCACATGAGGGTTCAATCTTTTCCCAAATTTGGCCCACTGTCTTTAAATGAATCCATTTTCTACTATGCATAAACATTTTTAATCCCAGTTCTTCAGCACTGATGAGAATATTTAATGTGGTGCTATATTTTAGGTCCCTTATATCATAGTTTCTTGTAGTGTTAAGCACCTCTCTTACATTGGTACAGCTGGGAGCCACCCTGGCAAAAGTTTTTCTCATATGCAGAATTCACTCTTTGCACTGGAACTGAGATTCATCATAACATCAATCTGGAATTCACAGTTCAATTAATTTTTCATTTTATTTTAATGACCTTTCTGGAAAGCAACTCACTAGCATTTGTTTTATTATTATTATAATCTTCTACTGCTTGGCTTCCCCAATCAAAACACATTACAAGACAATTTATTTTCTCTTCATGATTTAGATATAGTTTAATGGCAATAAATGAAACATTATATTATGAGAACAGTCCTCCTCAATCAACAGATTAAATTCTTAGAGATCCAGATTCACAAAGCATTTTCATCTCTATCTCTTACTTTAACACCTCCACATTCATCGAAAGTTCCACTTACAATAAAATCTGTCACACATGGAAACAGTCAAATATGGTTGCATAAATCAGTAGGTGAGCGTTCCTGTGAGTACAGAATTGAAAGAGCAGAATTTCACCATACCTTACTTTCTTTAGCTTGCCAGAGGTTATTTAGGAATGAAACTTTCCCTCCCCAAAAGAAAGTGTCTACATACCAATCTGGAATTGTAGGAGATAAGCCCCTGACTTTCTGGGAGACTATTCTGTCTCAATGAAATTCCGCCCACAAAATCTGTTTCTGCATATTTGAAAGGGGGGCTCTCTATTTAGAATGAATGATTGAAATGCCAAGACGAGGCTAAAGTAAAACTCCTGCAATTTAAAAATCCACAGCAGAAGGATACCCAGAATCTGCTCTAACTGTGCAGCTTGAGCCCTCTTGAATCTCAAGGTGAAGAGTAGTTGTGCATTTATCTAGGGAATGCAACCCCTCACTTTACAGCATCTGAAGTTACTTGTCATCAATGGCTATTAATCACCCCGGATGGGCTGATGGAGTCAGGGAGATCTGGCTTGCACAGCAATGTGATATCCAGACCAAGACAACAGCCATCCACAGATCAAGTAGCTCTCAGAAAACACAGGAGAGGAACGCAGTCTGATTCCTCTTGACAAGATTGTTTGATGATTGCAAAGTACTTTGTATGCTTGCTGCCTTCTAAAAGACATTGAGAACACTTACTAAATAATACATGCACAAGTACAACAGAAGTCTGGCCCTTTCCAAGCAGCATTCTCCTTATTGAGGCTGTGATAAAAGATGAAAATGTTTAAATATGAAAAGATTGAATGAAAGGGCTCCTATGGATTGAAATATACAGATACATAAGCACAAACATGAAGACTTTATGATAGCTTGTAGTCAAATAACTAGAAAGGTAGTACAGTAAAACTGTCCCTAAAATGGTTTATAGAACTGGCAAAGATTGATGAACCCTGGAGTAAGAGATTGCCAAGCCACTTGAAGCATACTTGAATATGTATGTGTGTAACAGCTGTAATAGAGGGCACCATCTCCCACCTATAACTCACTTTACAGAATGCTAAGGCATTTTCCAGACAGACTTAAAACTCAAGAAAGCCTAATGTTTATAACTGGTCATATTTGCCCCAGCATTGCCAGGCTCTTAGCAGAAAAGTCAGGAGAACCTAACCCAGGGGTCTCTCCTCTGCAGCTGTGAGCATGCACACATGATTGCTCCTCATCTTCCTCCTGCTCTGCCTTTCTCAAACACCACCTATTCTACCTGTTTTCTCCAGGTAAAACCAAGAATATTTGAGTGTTAGCTAGGAGTGCTGAATATAAGGCTTCTTACACAAGCAGGTGTTAATGTCTTCAAATTAGGGGATATTGAGTCATCAGAATACCCTGGCTTATTTTCACTATAGTTCAGAAAAGCTGAGTCTAAATTCTCTAATTCTGTTCTTAAGCTCCTGCTATGTAGCTTTTCAACTACATATTTTCCCTCAAATTTGAGCTGTTATTGGAGCAAATGATCAGAAAACAAATCTGAGAGGATTTCTCTCCAGCTACGGGGTCAGCAAAACTTCATATATATCTGACATTTCAATCCCCAGTTAAACATGAACCCGAGAAGGAAAAAAATATAATTGCCCAGACTACCTTCCCTCCACAGACATCAGGGAAGAAATTCTGAGCAGATCAAACTCACAGCTATGAACCACATGTTTATCTCTAGATTTCTTCTTATCTGTACAATAGCAAGATCAAACATGAAAGTTACTCTTTAGTATCAGTCCCCAGGCCTCAAAAGTTCATAGAGTAAGTAGCCCTTTGTCTCCTACCTGCAGAAGGCATCTCTCTCAAAAATAGCTACTTTTAAGGTGCTTTACACAGAACTTCATGTGTAATGATGTGGGGTGGGGTGGCCCTACCTCCTCCCCCTTCAAGTGGCATCTGCTCTAGGGTTGGTAGTTTTGTTGAAGGACTAGGAAATATACATGAATAGATTAGAGTTGTGATGAATTCAAGGGTTCATTTTATATAAACAGGTTAGGAGAGTTTGCTTTGGTCAATATGGTAGAGAATTGTAGGTTGAGGGTATTTTTCAGTTTTATCAGAGTTAACAGACAGACCTATATATTCTTTTACCACAGTATTTTTTACTCCTGTCACGTTCAATGATTATCTAAAGTAGGAGATTTTAAACAGAGTTCTGATCCTGGTGAACTTTCCAAGCTTGATTTTTTCAAAGCTGTAATGAAGGGTTCAATTTCTACAGCAGCATATGCTGAGGTTAAAACACAGCTTTGCAAACTCATTATACTCTAAAGTATAAATAAAAGAATATACATCGAAGGAATGAAGTCTTCAGAGATTTACTTTGCATGCTAAAACTGAATATAACTAAAAAAAAAGTACAGTATATTGCTCTGTGTATAGTTTCTCCCTGAGAGTCATGACCTAATAGGTTTTTCATGAGGTAGAAAGTAAATACAAATGAATAAAAAAGCAATGCTGTAAAATAATATTGGTATAGGGGAACCAGAAAGTACTTTGGTACTACTGGTATTGGAGACTGCAAAGTGATAGACATTGTGATGGTCAATTAAAACTATTCTTTTATTAACAGTAGCACTTTTCCTGATATTTGAAAGGAGCTGTCTCCACTAGGGGTACCCTGATATAATATCAATCTATAGATTAAAAAGAGATACTAGAAGGCAATACAAGACAAAATTCCTACTAGTATGAAAAAATTTGTTAGGTTAGATCATCAATTCTCAGTTTGGACCACTGCAGAGAGCAGAGACATTTATTTTGAGCCAAGAACACCATCAGTATTGCCTTAAGGGCCTTCTTCCATAAAACCCAAAATAGACCTGCTCATTCTTGTCCAGATCCATTTTTATTGTTGTTTGCTTGTTTGTTTAAAATAAATCCATTTAATCTTACCCTACTAATCAAGTAGAAGAAAAGCCCAAAAGTAAAATCTGAATGTAAATCAAAAGTTATTAATTCAGGAAAAATCCTACAGGGGAATTTAGATAGAAGAACGACTCCTTGTGACAGGGATTCTGAAGCTTGCTTTGAAAGCATTTTTTTAAACTTATGATACTTCTATGTTATTTGCTAGACAAGTGTTACAAAGAAAAAGAATGATTTCCTTATATAAGCATCTAAATGTGGCTCAAGAATATGGCACAGAATATTGCTTGGTATTAACATTTAGCTCACTGACTTCTGTGTTTATGCACTATTCCAGGTGGAAATATGAATGTGACGAGGGTAGTGCTTCTCTATATTAGAGTTAGTGCCATCCTTTTGGGAAAATATCACCATGATTTTCACAAAATTTCTGAGCTTTGTTGGCAAGGCTAATTCAAACTCCAGTTTTACCCAGAGCAGTGGGTGTTCTTTTTTCATATGGTGACCAAAAAAAAAAAAAAAGCAAGCAAAATCATGGTACTATTATTAAGCAATTTACTGAGATGAAAATCGGTTTTATTTCCACCTATACAAAGCTATATTGCTTGTTCATAATAAAATAGCATAAAGAAAAATAAATCCAAAACCCAGTTCAAAACCCATTTCAGCAGAGAGACAAATGCCTTACAAAGATACAGTTGTATTTAATCTTATTAGGCTCACATACATTATGGCAGTAATTGTATTAACAGATGTAAAAAGCACAATCTGCTAGAACACTATTCATTTTTGCCTGCTAATGGTAAACGGATACATTCTATTCTTCACCTTCAAAGAGGATTTTAATTTTTCTTTCTGGAAATAATTGTTTCCTTAAATGAACACCTCTTCCTTGCTTTACTACTGTCTGATGAGGGACTCCAAGCCAACATATTACCTCTATCTCCAGAACTTACTTTCCAAAGGAAGGTGTTCATCATGTCAAATATTCAGTATATTTTAAAAATGCTATACACTTAATAGAATGTTTAAGTGTATATAAAAGAAAGCCTGAAGCAATGACACAACAGCATATAAAGCACATACAGATTTTCTGTTTTCAGATATATCCAATTTCAGAACCTGTCTCAGAAATGTGGACAATAAATTATTTTATTCTTCCTTATCCACACTTAAAGACTTTTTTCTCATTTAAATCAAATTAAACTCAATGTCTAATTCAACTATTCCAGAGGAATTATTACACAATATAAATGCCAAATTACCAAACACACACAGACTGTGCCCTGTCTTGCAGAGAATAAAAATACCTCTGCTGATAAGATGGCTTTTATTAACCTTCAGTCTATATATTCATTGTTCAAGGCAATCATTCAAGGAGAGTAATGAAAACAGAAGAGAGTGAATTTGATTCAAAGCTAAATAAGTTTAGTTATCTTGGCAAAAGCAATACTAGCACAGCATCTAAAGGACTACTGAGTACTCTGCAAGTTACAGCTTAAATTTACTTATACTCCTGATGACTCTGTAATAAGATCATTACATCATTATACACAAACAAATAATATTAAATAACTAAAACCAAGTACAGCTTTATACTGGTCCCAATAAAATTATATTCTTCATGCTTCAGAATTATGATGGAATTTATCATAGAGCTGGTAGTAGGTGTTGCTGGGTTTAAAGCACTCAATCAGTAAAACTAATTTCTGTTGAATGACAACAAAATAAGCTAGTAGCAAAAGCAATAAAGCAGTTTAATCAAGTAATAGTTGCACACAGATGGTAGAAAAAAACTCCAGTTTGGTGAATAAATGGAGAGGGAAGGTAGATGGAGAAATAAATGCCCTAAACTTTCATATAGCAGCTCCAGAAGAAATGCATGAGCCAAATGCCCTACAAACCCATGAAGTTTAATATACTTGCCTTGGTTTTTTTTTATTTTTATTTTTTAAAGCATGTAAACAGCTCTTAATGACTTTTGAGCCACAGCACTTACTGCTGAACTTGATTCAAGTGCTTGTATAGAGAAATTGGATCACTTACAGCATCATTCAACTGATGCATTCCTACTGGATCAGAAGAAGCAAATACAGTTCCTATGCCATGTCACCATCAGCTCTGTCACAGAACAGCTAAATTCATTACCAGTCAGAGAAAAACAACAAAGGTGGAAAAACCCTAGAGAACAATGATCTCCCTACTGACAGACCTGCTCTGCCTTCATCAAAAGCTGGTAGTAGGGTGGCCTGAGAAAAAAAAAAACATCCTTTCTGCCTCCAGAACTTGTCATGCATAGTGAGAGACACTTTTCAAATGAGCCCAGTAAAAACTGACCCTGTTCAGTCACAGGAATAAAGTGCAATGGCAAATGACAGAACTACATCAGTTTGCATCATCACTTGAAAGAACAATTTTAAGGCACCCCTTTCAGGAATCCAACTGCAAGTTAAGAAAATGCCAGCAGCTGGTAATTATAACTGTTTGTACATGAAATAGTACTGGCTCCACCATGTAAAGTTACATAATTTTTTGCATCTTTTTCTCAGCTTTTCCTTTTGATTTGTCAGAAGATTTTAATACATGTTCAAATCAATCAAAGTAAATTCAGCAAATCAGATGTAAGGTAAGTTTCAAGAAAATATATTCATTTGCACTTGTTAAATTTGAATGTTTGAAGTCTGGATTTATCTCTTAGTGCCACAGTCTAGTTGACATGATGGTGCTAGGTCAAAGATTGGACTCAATGATCTCCAGGTCTTTTCAAACCTAATTGGTTCTCTGATCCAGTGTTGCAAATTGCTCTTCTATGCCTGTACTCATCCTGAGAGCAAAAAGTGTTCATTTTTTTAATGATCTAAGCTTTATTACATCATTATCCTATGACCAGGAAGATACACTGAGTTTGATTAACAAGAAAATACTAGGATCAAAACATCAACAGTTAACAGGCTTCCATAACATTGGGGTTTAAGTGCTCTAATAATTTTCTTACCCTTCTGTTAATCACACGGAATTCAGCTCTTCATACTCTTGAGTACACAACCCTATACTCTGAATTCCTTTTCCTGTAACCCTCTGTCTTGATTTCAGCTGGAATAGATTTAATTTTTTCTTTTAGTAGGTTGATAAAGTGCTGTGTTTTGGACTCAGTATGAGAACAATGTTGATAACAATTTGATGTTTTGGTTGCAGCTGAGTAGTGCTTCCTCTAAACAAAGGACTTCTCAGTTTCCCATGCTTTGCCTACAGGCAGGTGCACAAAAAGCCAGGAGGGAGCTCAGCCAGGACAGCTGAACCTAACTTGCCAAAGGGATATTTTGCACCATGGAACATCATGCTTAGTATATATCCTGGGGGGAGTTGGCTGTAAATTACCATTTAGTGCTCATGGACAGGCTGAGCATCAGTCAGAGGGTGGGGAGCAATTGTAGTGTACCTCACTTGTTTCTCTCAGGTGTATTTCTCTTTTCCTATCATTCCTACAAGTAGTATTAGTATATTTTATTTTGTTTCAGTTATTAAACTCTTTTTATTGTAACTACAAGGTTTAATTTTTCCCTATTTCACAGGGGGAGAGAGTGAGTGAGCAGCTTCATGGTACCTAGATGCCAGGGGGGCTTCCTTATTTCCTAGAGCCCGAGGCTCACCTTCTCACAAAACAAACACCTGCTCTACACAGGCTTATGTTCAATGCCAAAGGGCTGCCCTTCAGACAGGATATGGGAGAGGCAGAGTTATGCCTCTGACTTGGATCAAAAATAAGGAATAAAAAACATATCCTAAATTCAGATTATGTGAGATTCAGGAACTACTGTGATTCAAGTAGGATAAAATACTCTAAGGCAGCATATTAAAGGATCTATGTAAAATTTAGAAATATGCACAGAAAACTGCCTAAAAGAGGGTTCACCAAAATGAAGAGGTACAAAAACCCAACCAAATATACAAAAAACCAAGTTCCCTGCAACGCAGATTAACTGTTAAAGCCTAAAACTGGCCTAGAGTGCCAGAGAATAACAAAGATTTGTTGTGCTCCAAGTCAAGCATAATAGCTCAAGAATGATTAAACAGTGGAGACCAGTTAGAGAAAGCTGTCATCAGTTGCATTACATTTTAAATATGGACAAATTCCCAGTGTTCTTCCTGGTATTTCAGATTTTTGCAATGCATGTGGTAGGTGACTTCACAAAATGAGGGCAGCACAGAGCTCAGCTAACATACAGTCGAGGTAATAATGAACTGCATGGGAGTGAATCTTTCTCAATAAAATGAGCATACAATGTCTCAAATTCCAGTAAAACTCCAAGCATTAGGTAAAATTTAGCATGCTACTGACAGGGAAGTAGCACAAATTAACAAACACATGGAGAACAATCACAGAAAACGTAGCAGAATGAAACAATGCCAGGAGCAGTGGATAAGAAACAGAGCTAGATGCACAGCTATCCAGGAGAAAATACTGGGACATGAATGAAGCCCTCAAAAAGTTAATTACTGACAAAATATCTTTGCAGGTTTTCCCTCTCCACTGAAACAAATCACTTTTCTCTTGTGATACAACACATAACTGTTTGCACAGTAGCAATATTGGCACATCATCCTGCTGTGTATCAGGGGAGGTGCAAAGCTGAGCCTTAAAACTCTTTAGCAAATGTAAGTGGCAAGAAAACAAGCTCAAATCCCTAGAAACAGAGGGACACTTAATTTATACCAGTTAGACTCTGAAAGCTATAAGGCAAGTCTGAAATACCTGATTATTGAGCAGTATAATTTTTACTGATCCTTCTTATAGGACTTTTCTGCTCTTAGTTATTACATACGTTACTTCTTATCCCATCAACATATCTTTACTCGATGCTTTATGTACCTTGGTTGTATCAAGTCATGGGTACAAACAGCTTGATTTTTCAACCTGAGATGTGATATTTCTCCAAGTATCCAGTCCCAAATCAAACATTAGATTTGCATCCACTCAACTGTGAACCCACAAATTATCATGCAGAGCAGAAAGAGAATAAACCAGGAAAAAAATACTCTTGATCTGGTAAAAACCCATCCCTCCTATGTGGTTTAGTCATGTAATTCAGGCAAAATAAGGACAAGGTTCAGAAAAAAATTAAGCAGTGTCAGTCAACACCAAAGTATGATTGACAAGTAGAATTTTGAATGTTGAGAAAAAAGGATAAATGAGTAGGGGTCAATTAAAACTATAGAAAATTCAAAACTTAGGAAGAAATCTAGCACACAGCCTTTACAAATATGATCATTTGTGAGTGCAAGTTAGACAGAAGGGTACCTAAGCAAGTTTCTAAACTCAGTATTTTTCAAGTGCATTCACATCCAGTAGTTCTGTTTGGACTCAACTCAGTATGACTCCAGCAAAGAGCTGCTCCTAATGTCAGCAACTAACTCTTCTCAATCCCCTGCCCTCAGTTTAGCTTTGAGGGAGATCCACTACTGATCAGTTTGTCCCCAGAACTGTGATAATGAGCCTCTGAAATCACCACATGCAAGGAGTAAAAAAAAAAAAAAAATTCCTAAAAACAAGACCAAACAATGAATCATTAATGCTCTTAGAGAAATGTGTTAGAAATATCTACCATGAGAGTTTTTAGCAGATGTCACAATGACGACCAGTAAAATCACAGGATGAAACCAATCTACAAATTTCATAATATCAAGCACTGAATTTCAATAGGCAGCTGTTCAAGTTGTCACTTTTTTTACTCCCTGCATAATTTCTATGGCTCAGAACCAGAAAGCATATACAAATAAAAATTGCCAGTCAAATTTATGCTAGCTGATGTGCTACTACCATTAATTTTCCTTATCTCATGTTATTTCTCAATACACAATGTTGAAGCTGTCAAGATATATTTTCCTGGCTCTTGTCCTGTTAACATATTAATTCATATATGTGACAGACCAGCTTTTATGGCTGCGGCAGGGAGACTGAAGTATTTCTAAAAAATATATTTCTGGCAAAAGAAGTGGGAGCCCTAGAAGTTGCTGTATAAAACTCACCAAAAAAAAACATTTCTAGGAAAGAAAAATGAATTAATGTAAAGAAGAAAAACCAGCATGTCATTCTCTTGCTAAGTTCTGCAACATCCTTAAAGTCACATTCAAATCTCATCCTATTTATGGCCACTTTTTGAGCAAGAGCTTGAAGTGATTTTAGCAGGGAGTTTACTGGCTTGTGTTTTATCCCAGTTCTCAACCCCCCAGAGCACTACTTATAGAAGAAAATCAGGGCTTTGAAATAGCAAAAAAAAAGCAGCTTTTGTGGTGTATTTCAATTTCGATGGCTCTGCTAAAATTCCTTCCTTCAACTTCCTAGGAAAATCTCTACTCTTAAGAGATGCAGTGTTCAGATGCAAGAATCTCTTTGTGTAGGTTTGTAAATTCAAGATCTATATCAATCTCCTTTACTGTTGATTAAAATGATCCTTCAGTCATGTCAGAAATACTCTACTTTTAGGTTTCTTTACTGTAATACAGTTCTAGGAGGAACAGCAGTCCCTTTCTAGACATACAGTTTAGTGTCCCTTAAAACAATGTCAACAGAAATGAAGGCAGAACTAGGAGGAGACAAAATCCTTCAGCAAAGCCTCCTTGTCAGCATCCACAGGCATGCATGACTTTTCTGCCCAATGCCATTCATTACATTGTGCTATTCCTCTGGTTGTGTTTAAACCACCCCATCATTGTTTGTGGCTGTTCCCTCCATTAGTGTTCTTCAGCCATCTCAAAACCAGGACAACTCTATTCCTTGTTTCCAGTTTTTTTTCAGCTCCAGAGGACTGTTCAGACAGCTTAAATGAAAGATACCACATTAAATATTACATTCAAGTACACTTTGAGGAGAAAAACCTCCAAGAACAATCCTTCAACAGCCTATTTTTTAGGGCTTTTTTTGGACAAGAGGTAATGTTTTTATTTCTTACTTTTAGGTCAGAAATGTTGTATTATCCATTAGAAAACCACTTTAGCTTAAGCTTAAACTATTACGAAATAAAATGCCTCTGAAGAGGGCTTCAAGCAGTAATCACATTTACTTGAGTTGCTCCAGCTTTCCACATATAATTTTATTTGCTTCAAAAGCTGCATTACAGTTATCACTCAAAATCAATGACTTACACAGTAACATATTTAAAAAATCAAAAGTATGTAAGCTTTACCACATATCACTGATTTTCTTATTCACTACTTTAAACAGCATTAATGTCACCTAAAGACCTTTCCAACTGTCAGTGTCAGGTGTCTCTTAACCATGCCATTTTAAAATCACTTTTATACCTCAATACCCTTCAGAGCTACAAGCTGTCATTGCATTCTGGGACTGACAGAAAGTGCTGTCATTGAACCCCAGAATTTCAGCATCCCACTGCAATTTTATCAGAAGCCTGCAACCCCAGAGTCCCACAGGTGCTTATGCTACTACTGCAACAATCCCATGAATGTTTCACATGCTTTCAGAGGAGAATCAGAGAAAACAACATAGTGACAAACAGCTAATTTATCACATTAATGATATTTTAGAGGCTGGTTAATCTATACTAACTTATTTGCATACAACTGCTTAAGAATGTGGCTATTACAGCTACCAGAGAAGAGAAAGGCTGGAGCTGTTGGGCACCTGCCAGGGTGGTGCTCAAGCACCAAGGAGCCCCAAATTGCCAGGCCAGGGCTGAAACTGGCCTGGCTGGTGGCTCCTGCACTGCCAGCTGCTAGACAGTCACAGTGAAGACAGCCAAATTCTCAGCTATCTGCTGATTTTGTTAGTGAACTGGGGGGACTGGTTCTGGAGGGAACTCTACACACTGGGTCATCTCCAGACCTGCCAAGACAAAAAGCATTTCTGGGAGCTCATGTTCTTGTGAAATAATGTGGTATTTCCCTGCCCACTCTGCTTTCTGATGTGAAGATACATTAGAAAAGCATTTAAAAGCAAAAATCACATATGAAAATAAGGTGACATTAAAAAGTCCAGTTTACTTAATTTTTCTCACTTTTGTACATTCCTTCTCAGCTTACCTCATTGTTCTGTAAACTCTTTCTAGTGAAAGAGTTTAGTTAAAAACTATGGAGATTTCAGTCTTTTTTAGAAGCAGTGTAAATTGATGTTCCACTAGATGGAAGAGAAAGTAGAGAGTGAAAAAAAATGGTTGTGCTTGGTTTTGACCATGTTTTCTGATATATTTGTTAAATTGTACTTAACTGGTTTATTTATTGTTCTGTTCTTAAGGCAATCATTCTGCTTTCTTTACACAGCCTATGAGATGGTTGTGAAGAGACTAAGGTAGTAATTAATACAAAAATATGCTTTTGTGGAAACAAAGATTTGCTGAATACAAACAGGAAGAAGTATTTTTGGAAAAAAACAGTGCAGCATCTGCCACCATTGTTGCAGCTCACATGGGCTAACTGGCAGTCAGATTTGTTCAATAAATTTGAATATTTGTTCAATAAATAAACTCAGACATACTGTAAATTCTTTTCTAATGCTAAAAATCTACCTCTCCTCTATCTCCAGGGGAAATTACTGACCATCCTTCTCAACTGCCTTCTGGAAACAGGGGGAATCATACCAACTATTTTAAAACAGCAAGTCCTCTGGAAAATATTAGCATCTCTCTTGCACTGACGCAGAACACAAACTCAGTTTACTGTGAAATTGTGCTGTTTGTAAGCTATTTTCACTGGCTGGGTATACCAGTGAAAGGGAGAGGCAACAGAAAACTAATCAAAAGCAGTTTAGCTGCCTGCTCTTGGGAAACATGAAAGCCCCAGCTCATAGCCTAACTCACTTGAACAGGACACAAAGAGGAGATGCCCCTGTTTGGATCTCCTTCCTGGCTGGTCTGTCTGCTTGTAAGGTGCTCTGAGGGGCACTGGGGCTCTGCGCTTGACATGTTCTTTGTGCCAGAGCTCAAACACCAGCCTCAGGCTCTGAGGCTTGACATGCAGAGGTGACACAGCCTAAAAGATCTTAAAAAAATTCAGTTGTAGAAATACTGCCACAGTACAGCATATCTTCTTTTAAAAAACCCCAGAAAATACTGAATTACAGATATCACAGTGTTCCTACTAGTTTAATTCACCTCAACTTAAATTGCTTCATTTAGTACATGTGTTTAAAATTGTGTAAAAAAAAAAATAATCCCTACTTAAATAATTTCTCAAGAGCTTGTGCATTCAGATTGCTCCAGGCTTGATCTCCTTGCCAGACACTGCAGTTCAGATGTGCCCATCTCCTCCTCCAAATGTCTCCTTATTGCACAGCCCTGCACATGAGGAGTGATTTCTCTGGATGACATGGCCGCATCTCCCCAGCATCAACATTTTGTTGCAAGAACAGATGGATTTAATCTTGCTTTGCTCACTGCTTTTAACTCAGATTTGTGCAGTTAGATCATGCTGATGGGCCAAGAACTCAGCATGTGCACGTGTGGACTGAAATGCAGTTTAGGAGAACTGGGGGATGGAAAGGAAACTGCATCAGCCTTACACTCCTTCTAGTATTTGTCTTCCCTGGTTTTATCTCAGGCTTACTGTTCTTTTCACAGGCTAGCATATCCTCCTAATGCTGTAGTATCCCTAGATACTACTAAATTATAGAAGTAATTTCATTAACAGAAAAAGGATCAGCATTATATGAATGAGTAAAGATTAGTAACATTAATAAAAGTGGTGAAAGGACAGCATTCTACTCTTTCATTAGACTAGAAATTTATTAAATTATCCTGCTAACTGAATTTAATACGTTTTTATAATCCTTCCTTAATTCTCATTGCATATTCAATTTTCCCAATACATTTGTAAGTTTCCTGGAAGAAATCCAACTATTTCATTCAGTTCTGATTTATTTTACTTTTGGGGCTCTGTCACATGAACAAATTTCTTTGGGGCAAGTATTTTCAGCTAAATGATAGGAGCATTCTTTCTGTAAATGTGGCTTCCCAAATGGAAACAGCTTCTGCTTATGAAATACATACATGATTAACTCGGATATCAGTTTTATTTTTATGAGGTATATTCTAAGCTTGTTGGTACCTAAATACCAAATCTGAGCTTTCACTCACTTCACATTCATATATTTGAAGCCACAAATCTAAACTCCAGCACCAAAATAACCAAATGCTTGACAACTCCAGGTCAAAGACAGAGCAGAGAGAGGCTCAGCAGATTAAAGAAAAAAACCAACAGCAAAGCAGTTAAACAAACAAACAACAAAAAAAAAAACCCACAATGGGAGGAAATTATTCTCTCTCAGTCTCCCAGTTGTTAATTGCCTCAGCTTAGTGGTCTCTGTTAATCTTTTGATGCTTGTAGAAAGGTTATTTTCAAGATGCATGAAAAAACTCAATGTGATGCAAGAAACAATAAGAAAAAATTAAGTAAAAAACTTCAACTTCTGCCGGCACCTGAGTTAGTTTAAATAAGTAGAAACTCAATTGCAATTTTATTTGTAATATCACCTGAAAAGCTCTTCTCGTAATTCCACCAGAAGGCTGTATTCATAACACTGGTTTAATGGGAACCCTTGGGCCCAAACAGATTTATAGTAAAAAGCAAACAAAAAAGCCTCATGAGCCCTCTGGGGAGTTTTTCAAAGTAAAATGCATTTATAATACTGATGCAGATAAGCATCATTCCCAAAAGCCAGTTCTTTTTACAGTCAATGAGTCTTTTGTTTTCTGCAGCTGAATTCAAAGGTTTTATATTTCCAAGTGAAATTTGGATTCATCTATCTGCTTTGGTAAGTTGGCATCCTATAACTATGTTTTAATTAAATAATTGCACAAGATAATATGCTGTGCACAGAGTGCTATATGAGTAATATATGAGTGAATTACTGCCTGACAATATCTAGAGCAATATTTTAATTGCCTGAGGGAAGGAGAAAAACCTGAAGCTAGTATCAGAAACGGACCAAACAAAAATCAGAAAGTCCAAAATAAAATTATGAACAAAATCTTAAGAGATTTACTGGCAGTCCTATTAGTAAAACCTTTCAGTATTTCTCTCAAAGGAATATACAGCAAATCAAGAGGGGTACATCTTGCATATTTTCCACTCGTGGTGAAATGTCACTTACAATATTTTGCACTGATGCTCAAACTGATATGGGCATTCTTGATTGTGAAGTAGAAAGGAGTCAAGTACTATAAGTACTTTTAAATTATTTTTTACATGGTGAACTCTTCAGTATTTAAAACAAACAAACAAAACCCCACAGAACAATCACAAAAAATCCACAAAACCAAACACCAACAGATAACAAAACAAAACAATGCTTCTACTCAAAGCATATCAGGCATGGAGATCCTATTATAAACACAGTGTTAAATTTTGTTCTGCTGAGGTGATTGCCTCTCTGCTCCAGCTAAGAACTCATCTGTTTGCAGAGGTGTATCACCAACAGAGAGCTAATATCATAACAAAAATAACAACATGAATAATGAAATAAAGAATGCTATTTTTTTTCTTAAAACCCTTAGTACGCCTGGATAATGTGCTCACTCTGATGTTTACATTCTTAATGGCACAGTCCTATACCAGACTACTTATCACCATATCCAAATTTGAGAATTAGATCCTAAGATGCTTGATATCAATATATATCAAACACACATTTAGGCAACAACATCCTAAATTAGGGGCATGGAGACAGCCAAAAAATTTTGTCCTGCTGATTTTAGTCACTAACCACCAGCTCTGACACCATGCCAGTTCACAATTACACTTTCATAGATATATAACATGTTCCTTAATAAAAGTTTTAAAAGGTGGGAAATAATAGCACAGGAGGTTTTTGGTTGATTGGGTTTTTTTGCTATTAACTTTTACACTGAGGCTGAAAATGCATTTAAGTTTACAGCCATGCTGGGCTATGGGAATGCACACAGTTACTTAAGGTGTCAGCTGGCAGATGGTAGCTTGGGAAACTGTTTAAGAGTCACGTTCTGCCACACATCCATACAAGTGCCTGAATAATCAAAGCAAACAGTAGGGTAACTGTGGTATGAATGACAATGTCCAAACACTCTAACTTCTAGAAAGTAAAGACAATGCACAATGAAAAAACAAAAAAACAAAAAAAAACAACCTTCACACAGTTTACATGCCAGTAATTATTGCAAAAATCATCAATAGGTTTATATATCTTGTACTTAGGCATCTGCAGCTCTCTAGTGAAGATAAGGCTGCAGGAAGATATTTAGCCTGTGAAGTCAGGAGCTGCCATCCATTCTGACACATTAGTTCTTGCACTCATATCTGAAAACATCTCTTCGCTCAGAGTGCTGCAAGGGAAACTTAAATCTCTCCTTTTACTGGTCAGATAGGAGATAAAACTACAAGCACTTAATAAAATGTGGGTTACATCTAGATGCAGAGAAGCAGCAGAAATATAAATTTCTCTGCCTTGCAGAATCACAAGAAGTGTAGCTGAGAAGTTGATTTGACATCACTCAGAGCATCTGATCCTTTTGTAAATAAACTGTAAGCTTTATATCTCCTGGAAGCCTACTGTAATTATCAAAAGAAACACCTCACCAGCTTTCTGAATTTCCCCAATGTCTGTAAGAAGTTTTCACACCCATCTTCTCTATTTCCTTATGTCCATTCAGCCTATCCCCTTCAGGTGGCACTGGCTCCTAGAGACTGTCTCTCCTTGGCTTCTTGGTCTTTGTCACACTCAGAGAGTGCAGATAGCTGAGTGTGGGCACGTCAGCTTCCAGGTCATACTTATATTTTCTGCTCTCTTTGAAAGATGGACCGATTTTGTTTTTCTGGGACTAATTTATTAACTTACATTTAGTCTTTTCACTGTGAAACCTTGGAAAGTGACAATATTCATTAGAAAACACTTTACTGATTTATAACTGGCGCATCCTGAGGTATCTGAATAGCTTTCTTCAAAACATGGAATGCACCAAAGTGCAAGGAATGAATGTATTGTCTGAAAAAGTAACACCCTCAAGCAGAAATATCTGAGTTGGTATTTGAAAAATACCAACAGTTCCTAGTAAAAGTATCATTTTAGAAAAATCACACAGCTTTTGTCATCTAGGGAAATCACCAAGTTCAAAGAGGACCTATTCTAACTCTTGAAGGTTTTTATAAGATGTGAGAAAATCAAGGGCAGAAGTTCTGCCAGCATTCAAGAAAGAATAGCATACATGCCTTATGATAAGTAGTGGTAGCGAAGCTTCAGTTAAATTAAAATTAAAAATCAACCACCTTCAATTGTTTGTCATTGGAAACAATTTGCTCAAATGGGAAACTTCAGGTATACAGAGATGATGATACTGAGGTTTGTTCACTCCTAAACGTTCAAAGGCAGCTTTGCTCTGCAGACTAAGAAAACAAGTATCTGATATCAGCTACCTTTTTCTCACAGGATCTCAGAGCTATTGAATGGAAATATATAACAGGAACAGAAGTCTTCACCCAATGCAATTAATAACTCATGCCTTGAATAAATCCCTTTCCCAAGCACCAGAGGCAATTAAACAGAACACTGATGGTTTTACTTCTCTGCCTCTTCTCATGTACTCCAAAGCACACTTGAACATCACCAATTCTATCAAAAATTTAGAAACACAGTCCTCCTATTTTCCCCTGTTTACTTGGTGACTATATTTTGGGATAACAAATGTCTAAAATATTGCGGGGTTTGATTTCAACCCAATTCTACACATTTTATAATGATCTTCATTTGTCATACACAGACAGCTTCCATTACTTAAAGACTTGAGTTCAGGGAAAGAACAGAGACAGAAATAAATGAAACCATGGCCCAAATCCAGATCACCCACAGACTGTTCAGTTTCAGAGTATAACTCAGGTCTCATCTAATCTGTTAGCATACTGAAAACCTAAATTCAAACATCACTGCACAGAAGCCTAGAAATATTTTTGGGGACTGAAATAATTTTTCCAAGAACAGAAACTGTTGCAGCTTGGTCTTCCAGGTTTATTGATCTGCCATGTAGATTTTCAGCATATATTGCACTAGCAAACAACAAAATCATGAGATTTAACATCTTGCTTCTTTACTTCTAGGATAGTACTTGAGTTTTTAAAGGCACCCTCCAGGTAATTTACCCTCCTCCTCAGTCTTATACAGTGGTTTTTGGCAATTTCATAGGGTATATACAGCATAGCTCCAAATGTAAGAGTTTAGTCATGGCATCTGAAACTAGGATCCCATTCTCCACCATGCACATCCTACAAAGATTCACAGGTCATGTATAAGTCCTGTGCCTTGTTTGGTCCCTGTAATAAGGTACTACACATCCTCCCTTGCAATGGTTTAAATGCAGAAAGGCAACATTATTATAAGCTGTATTTTCTGACTATTTCTTACTAAATGTTTTCATACTTTTCCTTTAAAAAAAAGGCAGAAATGCACACTAGTTCAATAGCTTATATAACGAAATACAACCAGTCATTTCAATGAGCTGTTTTACATAACATACAGGGAAGCAGGTGATCTGGGGTTTGAAATATTAAAATTTGGGGGTGTACTTTTAAGCATAAAATTTAATTGTAAAGTTACAGTGTGAACACCTATTCCTTGGAGATCAGAGGGAAATTTGACTAGACACATAAAGTTTGGAGCCATTTTAAATATGATGAACAGTTCATATTGAATGCTTTTGGTTTTTTTAACTGCAGTGCATTGTGACAGAAATTTTTCTCTCAGCTTGCTTTTACATGGCAGGAAATATTCTACAAGGACTTCATGTTGTGCTTTTCCTTTTCTAACTCTACTTATCCTTCACTATCTTTGCAATCACAAGTTTACCCTGTGTTTAAGCTATAAGACTAGAAAACTGGAGTACTATGAAGAGGGATCAAAATGGGTAAAGAGCAAAGGCCACTGAGGAATACACAAGCACACTGATGTCTAAACAAACACAAAAATATACTGATGAGATGCACCTGAGCAGGCATTCCAATATATCTGTTTTGTTCTAATTCAAGACCATTTATTCTTAGTCACTATCACTTTCCTGTCCAAACCCCAGTCCTCAATTCATGCAGAAAGCACTACACACTGGCTAAGCAGACAAAGAAAGTAGCAGGAGAAACTGAGTGACAAATTTTTCTTCACCTCCTACTTGTGTTACTCTCTTGGTTCCTTCCACTCACAGAAGGAGATTGTGCAGCTGTCAGTTTATGGCAAAAAGCAGGTGTGCCAGAGGAACAGAGCACTGCCAGTACTTGAGCTGCCTGAACAGTGATGTCTCTTGTTAGAGCAAGAGACTTGGGATGACAGGTCAATCACCGAATATTAAAAGGAAGATTTTTAGAGAGATGATTAACGGAAAAATATTAATTACTTTGAGCCGTTTTAATTTCTTGCTTAAATCTATTATTGATTAATTTAAACTGAAAGGGAAAAAGGAGTAACTGGTCAAACAAATAAATTTGGTAAAGAGAGCTATTGGGGCACCTTTCACACTGAAAAGGCACCAGAGAACCAGGTTTCCTTTTTCTTTCAATTGTTCACTTCCCATAAGTTACTATTCCTACATCCCTGTCATGAAGGGAAAATTCTGATCTCTTGAAACCCTGCAATCTACCTTCACTCTGTTTGTGTCCCCCAAGACCAATAAACCTTGGACCCAAAGTGAAACTCAATGAACAACTGCTGCCACTGCAGAAACTGAGGCACCTCCCTACAGCTTTAATATCACATTTCCAAATTCCTTGCCCACAAACTTCACTAGAAAGCAACCATATATCTGGTTGCAGGCAGCCACGTCACACAGCACAGTTTGCTGCCTGATTCTGCACTGAGCAAAGAGCCTGAGCCCTGATGCACTAGAGCAAATAATGCCCTAAGGCTACAGGAAAAAAAAAAAGTCAAAGGTAAATCTGGAACTTCAATTTCAAGAGCTGTGGTGATGTTGCATTCGTTACATGAACAAACAGATCAGATTCTTTTAGCAGCTGAGGGCAAAATGTAATGATGAGTAAACTGAGGTAAAACCCATTAGGAGCAACAGAAAACACAGTCTAATTTCAAGTTAAAAAATACCTGCCAAAAAACCTGCCAGAGTTACTCTATCTGTAGGTAGAGTATGGACTGATCTAAGGCAAGTCATCAATTGCAACAAAGTGATCTCTTGGTCTAGCACCATCCCACGTTCCCAGCATTTCTAAAACTGGACTGAGAGCTTATCTCATGAGCTCACAGACCTAGCACAAGGGAAAGGTTTCACACATGCCACGAGACTTAAGATGGGCTTGGAGTTTGGATGGAGAACCAGGATCCTAGGACACTCTGCTGACTTAATACATGAAATAGCACACTAACACTGTGAGAAGATACTGTTAACATGCAGAGGAGACTGGGTCAGCTATAGATTGTGTTTGGTCAGGTCAGTCATTCACAGCACACTGTGCAAAGTTGCACTTTGATATTTACAGTTTACTGGGTCATCTATAACTTGTGCCTAGGAAAGCAAATTATCCATAGCATGGTGGATGCCAAGGCATGTTGAAATCTGTCATTTCAGTAGTCCCAGCAAACTACATCCACACACTGACAGGACCTATAGCTGGCTGCTACTTCCATCTATCAATTATATCACCTTCAAAAATATTAAAATGCAGAGTGTTTCAGAGATTATGTAAGCCAGTGTTAAGATAACACATTTCCTATTAGTCATATATCATCAAAATATAAAAACAAACCTCAAATAACCACATTTGTAAGAAGAGAAATTAGCATTCTCCTTAATGAAAAGTAAAATTTCTTGCTCTTTTCTACCCGTTTTCAGAATTGTCCAAAGTCTTCTTCACCTACATCAAAACCAGTATTTTATAGAGAGCTTAGGAGTGTTATAGACTTCCTTGCTTATTTTATTAAGTGGTTCCTCAATAATCTACTAGCAGTAATTAACTTTCAATTAGGTCATCAAATCAAGTTCTCTTTCACAAGACTTGGGAAAAAAAAATTGTAGGCATCAAAATGTACCAATCCAGCTTCATCCAAATTAGTTTCTAAATGAGAAGAAAATTGAAAATTTAAAAGAAGGAGATATAAAAAGCAGTCCCAAGCTTCCATGAAAATAGAGCTTGTCTAATTTCATCCCTTCTCTGGCATCTTCAAATATATAGCTTAAAATCTTCCCAAAGAGACTTTTGTTAAGAAGCTAATACTGGTAACAAACAGTGCCTCACAACCAGCAGTAATGCTGAGAAAAGCAGCAAAATACAGAGAAATCACTAGACAGTAATGAACTTGAGAAGTAATAGTAACTATTTGGAGATATTAACATGAGAATTTAGAACATAATATCCTGCACCATAAACCTGAATGTCTTAAATTACTGAGAAAATATATCTATAAAATAATGTATTGCCATTTATTCTTCATAGAAGAGGTTAACAGGAAAACATTAGACCAGAATTTTTGTCTCTACTCACACAAAGCTTAGACTGTCTTTATTACAATATATATGTTATTATATACAGAGCAAGAAAAATATCTTTTTTGCCTAAAAAAATACTTTTAAGTGCCCGTGCATGCTATTACAAAACACAGCTTCCTATACCCAAACCCTTCACTACAAAATGTTATTTTGGTGGGTGATCCATAAGTCCATCACTAACCATTTTGCTGTAGAATAAAAATCACCAAAGCAATTTCAGTCATACAACAACTAGCTTATGTATCAAAAAAACCTCCTAACTGCATTTTCTCTCAGTATCTTCTCTGACATTTGATCAATTAAATCTTTGAAACAGGATAGATTTGCTTTTTTTTTGTATAAAAAGCACTGTGTATGCAGGCAGAACTGCATCCAGATTTATTAAGGAAATTTCGAACTGTAAAGCCAGTTTTGTTTACTGTTTTTTTCACTACATTACTATCAATTTCAGTCACCTTAAAGAAAGTCTGTTTAGGCATAACAAAAGTAACTTTTTTATTTTAGAGACTTAAAGAATATTTCTGTGAATAACATTTCTTAAAAAATAAATATTTTTGCTCAAGCAAAGCACAATTAATGTCAAATAATTTTTAGTATTTTTTACAATACTGACATGCTGCTAAATAACAATTTGTCAGAAGAAGTAAACCATTTAAAAGGCAAATCTGATTTACAAGTAGGAAACTGTTTCTTGTTCAGTCATCATCAGAATTACTCAAATTGCAAGTCTCTGTTGCTGTGTGAAATGCTACTGAAGAACAAATAACACAATGAAGATTCATTCAAAACTATATTATCCACATTCCTTTTGTTTGCTTTTTACAAATGAAAAGTATGTCAAGCACCCCCAGAGTATAGCTAATGAAAAAGCACTGCTGCTTTCTGTGTATGAATTCCGCGGGAAAATGTCATTTTCCAGAAATGGTATATGAACTACTCTGTCCTGCAGGAGACTTTCAGTCAATCTTTTTCATTGTATGAGGCAAGAACAATACAGTAACCTCACTAGAGTGTCACAGGTAATAGTTAAAATTTGAAGAACATCTTATCTGAGCATTTCTGCTTTTGACAATTGCCTGTTCAACAAATTCAATCAGCTGAGGACAATGCGAGCTGTTTGTACACAGATCCAGCAAGACAAGATAAAAAAAAAGAATATCTTCTGCAAGTTGTATTCTTTTCTAAAATGAAAGGGGAGAATACCCAGCTGTAATCTTAATCCTTGGGAGAGATGAGTGAGATAATAGCTGAGTTTTGCATGGCACAAAAAAAAAGGACAGTGACTTTCATGATTTCTAACAATTCCACAGTAGACAACAAGCTGAATGCAAAGGTGATTAAATCTCCCTAATCACCTTGATTTGTTCATTAGCATTTCTTATCATTAGAAGCACCTTTGACTTTTATTGCTTTTGTTTCTCCAAGAAGAAATAGTTTTGCAAGTTGAGTTGGAGCAGAGGCTGTGGAGCTGAGGCTTGAACAGGAAGCACTGACAGAATACTGGGATGCTCCCCTGTGCTGACAGGACACTGCTGCCTCTCCACAGCCCTGCTCTGCCAAGCAAAAAAAGCATGACTGGACCAAAGGCAGGGAACTCCAGAACCATACTGCATAATGCAACTCTGAGATGTGAAAGAAAAAAACGCCCCAGGAACGAATTAATTGTTTACCTCAAAACCCAAAGGTATTTGAAGACTAATTTTGAATTAGCTCAGAGGTAAAATGGAAAGGAAATCTGTGTATGGTTGGAAACCAGCAAACAAAAATTCTAGAAAAGAAAGTCACAAGTTCTGTCTCTGGTTGTTTCCTGACAAAAGTTAGGCTCAGGCTAGGGTCAGAATAGCTTGAGAGAAATACAGCCAATTTTCACCCCTTTTGTTCATGATGATTTGTGGATGACCAGAGGAGCCAAAACATTCCTTACAGCAGAAGTCATTGGGTGCAACTCTCCCATATAAGGACCCAATCCAGAGACTTTGCAGACCATCCTTACACACAGCTGTACATCATTAGTTCCAAATCCACTATTATTGCTTCTTCTTTGTTTTAAGACAACAGAAATGCTAATTTAAGTCAATAACCCAGATATGCTAGAACAAAGTCTTGATAGAACAAAATCTACCAGATACATAATTTTATGCAAATAGAATGATAAATCTGTGATAACATTTGTCCATTTCTTTTCAGCTTCTTTAGCTTTTTAAAACATCAGCCTTTACCAATTTCTTGAACCAAGTGTTACCTATCTATATTTAATTTTCAACATCTCTCCAAGTTGCTTGAAGCCACAAGCCATTTTAGCAGAAAACCCCAACTAATATGTTTGAAGTTTTTACCAAATCTGCTGATGAAATGTGTGCAAGTACAAGCATACACAGTGTAAGGTACAACAACCTGTCCTGGACCATCCTCAGCACAGGATGCTTAATGAAGAAGAGAAGCATTCCATGCTCCAGAGACGCCTTTTCCATACTCCAGCAATATCCTGCTGATAAGTAAAAACACACAGCCTTGATTCTAGGGCGGCACAGGGGACTGCCTCTTCCTCCCCCGAGAGATTTTCACTTTACACATTCTCAGCCATCTCAATCCTGACATTTAGAAACTGTGAACTGGAAGGTTTAATTGTACCCTATGGAGTAAAGCCAAGTAAACAGCTAAGGACAATCCAACCACCCACTAAACACCTCTGCCTGCTGCTCCTGGCATGTGCCACAGACACCATGGTAGCCCTCAGCAGCAGGATGGATGCTCACAGTTTCAAGAGTAAACCTAGGAGGAACAAACCACTGCCTGAGCCACAGCCCAGGCTGCTCTTTTTCTGAGGGTTTTTTGTACACCCTGACCACGTAACACTAGCATGAGACATTTTAGCATGGAAGAAAAAACTTAACTTCTAAATGAGTAACATAAAAAAAACCCCAAAACCTTAAGTTTTATTCTTTGCTTGGGCTAGGAAAAAATAAAGAAGTACACTAAAGAGTATCTGGAGGTAGTGTTTTGAACATCACTGAGCAAGGCTGGCTGATTCCACCTTTCCTTTCCCTCATGTTTAAGATTGTCCACTGTACACACATGAAAATATTTAGGAGGAATGCTTTTGACATCTGACAGAGGACACATCAGTATGTGCTGGACACTTTTCCCCGGGCAGCATTCCTTTTCTCTTAGCAACAAAAAGAAGACCAAAGCCATTTCAGAGAGGAAAGAGTACAGACATGAAAAGTGAAAACAGCACTGCCCAGTGTCAGTAGATCCTTTAGTCTGGATGATGAAAAAAAATGGATCTTAGCACAAAACACAAGTTTTGTAGTACAGCTCCAAGAGTGATGGCTGCCTTAGATCTCTACAGCACTGGCAATGTAGGAACCCCTAGCTGAGTTCATTTGTGGCATCAACACAAAAAGAATGTTAAACATAAACTTACAGCTAACTATTTAATTAGTGCATTTTATCTGCAGCTCTAATGAGCCTTTGATTTGAGGAATGGTTGCATGTGTCATAAATACTTATCCCGGGCATTTGAAATATCCATGGGGAAAAAAAGAAACTTGTTATTTTTCATGTTTCTCTGATCCCAAAAGTTCTAATACTGCATCTGTGTGACAGCTCTGAAAAAATAATTTTCTGCGTCCAAGCAAAACAATTCAAGCATACACTGCTGGTTTTAGAATTACTTTTTAAACAAAACCTTAGCATAAATTATAATGAAAATCAGAACCATGTTTCCCCCAGTTTTCCTCCCCAGTCTCAGTCATCCATCCCTTCATTACATCTTGCTTCATCTTGTAACACTCTCTAGCCAGGACTCATCTTCCTGCACTTAGGGTGCAAATTTTTTCTGAGATGATTCCTGGGATGTTCATGCCAGCAGACCAGCACTACCCCTGTTCCATATGCATGGTCACAGTTAAGTGACTCACGACCCAAGTTTTGAGTTGAGCTCCATTTTCTGATTTTAATTTATATACTAATTAAATGTGCTCCTGGAGTGTTATGGACTAGCTCAGCTTTATTTAGGTGATTTGCAAGGGGGACCTCAGGATCTGTCAGTCATTTATTCAGCTATCCTTCAGCCCTGTCCTGGAGATCATTAGAGCAACCTGCTAAAATCCTGAAATGCTGTGCAGCCTTTCAAAAACACAGAAGAGGATTCAGGAACTGCCCAAGACATGCAGGTGATATGGAGTGGGGCAGAGCAAAAACTCCTTCTCCCAGGCATGCATTGATAGGACAAGGGGGATTGGCTTTAAACTGAAGGAGGGTATGTTTAGATTAGATATTAGGAAGAAATTCCTGACTGTGAGGGTGGTGAGGCTCTGGAATGTCCCATCCCTGGAAGTGTTCAAGAACAAGTTGGATGGTGCTCAGAGCAACTTCATCTAGTAGGTATTCCTGCCCATGGGAAATTGGAAGGAGATAATGTCTAAGGGTCCCTTAAAACCCAACCATTTTATGATTATAAGAGAAGTCAAACCTTTTTAAGCCTAGTCCCTTTGAAACTAATGCCTAGGCAGTAAGGCTGCCTCTGTGTTTGTGTCCCAAGACACTTCTAACTTTGTTGCTAAATTTTATCCCAACTGATAAAATAACTCTTACCAGTAGTAAACCATTATATTTTCCTACAGCTTTTTACAAAGTAGGTACCTAAGCAGTGAAAAGAGCTTTCACAGGCTAAAGCAGAAGATCAATTTTTCCATGGTACCAGAAATATTTTTTAAAAGTCAGAGGAAAATACTTCAATCAGAAAATGCCTTCTCAAACAACAGAAAAATCTATCCACAAGGTAAAAATAAATGGGAAATCAAGATACACCACAGTTAGAATTAGGTTTTTGAAGATAATCTTTACTACAAAGAGGCATCACAAATACTTTGGAAAACCAAAATAAAAGTAGTATTTTGGTTAAGTTTGTTAATTTTTTGTTAGCATTTTGGTTAACATCTAGAAAGTGACAGAAGAAAATCTAGAAAAACACAAAGATACAAACAGTGGTCAATATCAGAGGCAAACGACCACCAGGATTAGGAGAAAATGAAAAAAATTAATTTTAAATCTCTTTGCAACTCCTCTTTATAACTGGAATGAAGTGGCTGGCACTGCAAATGCACTGGTATTTTTTTTCTTCTGTCCAACAGCTTGTACAAATTCTGTGGGAGTAAATGGAACTACCAGCTAAAAATTACCTGTCGCTCCATTACTCATGCCTTAGACTAGATACAAAAATGTGGACTTACAGATCAGAATTTTTAACAAGACTCTGACAGTTTATACAACTTTACTTGCCTACTTATTCTGTGGCTGTAACCTGTACAGCTAGATCCCTTTGTCAGGCAAAATTGGCAGAAATACCTTAAATCACATTGTGCTTCATCCAACTGGAATCTCATTTTAGATTTACCACAATCATTTATATTCTACAGACTTGTATTTTCCCTCATGTATCCCAGCTGCACAACAAGTAAGGGAAACACCTGCAAAGTAAACAAGAGTGAGTGAGAGGACAAGGATGAGCACCACTGCCCTCTCCAGAAAAGCCAGCAGCAGATGACAAGCCAACAATACACAGGGGCTAGCTGTCAGAAGAATACAAGAGAGGGGAGAGAGAATTTATTTCTTGAGCTGCAGATTTCTACAAGTGTTAACTTGGTTTTTAAAGAAACTTTTTTTTATTTGTATGTGGCAGAGATTCAGGAGGCAGAGATTTAGAACTGTTGCATGTCAAGTCAGATGAACCTTAGGCAAGTTCACCTGCGAAAACACCAGGACATTCTGACCCAAAAGGCATCACTTGAGAATCTTTTTTATTTATCTGGTATTTCATTTAGGGATGTCACTGACCCCCTTTAGTGCCTTAACATTGGCTCAGTATCTGCTTTTAAACAGGGGTTATGGACGGACCATTGGCACAAATCACATCAACGTTTGTTTTATACATTAAGGGCTTTAATCTTTCCTCATGCAAAATCAAGTGAAAAGGACAGAAAAAGCAATTTAGAAGATATGCAAGTAGAAATATGAACAAATACAAATTTGCATCTTAATTACTTTGAGATACTGAGCTCAGCATAACTGTTTGCATTATTTGCTCTGTGTAACTCCTTACTTTATGTACCTTACCCACTTGTTCAAAACCCATTATCAGATAAAGAAAGATAACTGGGGAAATATTTCCTGAGGACTTAGATTTAACAACTCCTAAAACATATTTTCAAGTTTTTATGTATCAATAATATATCTGGGCCAAAAGATAAAACAAATAAGTATTTTCTCTATGATATGATGGCAAAAAAACCCTATGCAAGGAAACAAACCAACCAACCAACCAAAAGCCACAGCTTCTTGTGATGAGAGAATTGGATGTATAGATAGTGACACAGTCACCTTCATAGAAAATGCATATGCAGCATGTATTATCTCTACAAATAGTCATGCATATGTGCTGTCCATGTCAGGGCCTCTATCAAAAACAAAGGGGAAAAAATTAGGAAACATTTAAAAGTTCTGCAGAAATTTAAAGGCAAAAGACTGCTGAAGAAGGGGGAGAAGCAAGTTATAGAAAGACAGCTTGACTAAACTGGGTGAATTTATATACTCTGAATATAAATGTGCAAACAGTGTTATTCAGAGTGGGAAGATAAACTGTGGGAAGATAAGGAACTAACTATGCCTTCAATTTCCCCACTTGTTTCTTAAAAATAAAGTTTTGAAATAAAAACTATTTCACATGTTTGTTTCCACGCACAACAAAAAAGATGCTTTTTACTATGTTATGTTGCACCTTTTTCACTCTAAAAGAGAATGCAGACTGCAGCTCAGTACAAGCAACATAAGTTTATTATCAAATAAATTTAAAGAGCTATCCCTAACCTTCAAAAATTTCAGAAATGCTCTTTTTACCTTATTGAAGCACTACAAAGAGACTCACAAAGTAGATCTTATCTCTTTTCATTCTGCTGTTTCTCATCAAATCTGTTTGCTTTATCAGATCAGCAAACCACAGGACATTTTCTATCTTATCTCTCATGATAAAGATTACAGACATGGCATGAATTAATGGCAGCCTAAAAATTGCCCAGCTTCTACTTAAGGAATATCACAGTTAAGTGAGGTGGTTTTTTTGTTTGTTTGGGTTTTTTTTGGTTTTTTTTGTTTGTTTGTTTGTTGGGTTTTTTTGTTGTTGTTGTTGGTTTTTTTAATTCACTATATTTTTGGCACTAAGTGAAAGAATTAATCCACCTTTTATTTAGAAACATGCAGTTATATATCTTCCCATATAGGATATTTTCAAAAAAAGGTCTTGCTCAATAAGAAAAAAATAATCATTAGAAAATACCCTAAATAATCATCTTCTTGATGTAGAAATTCATAATCTATTACTTCAAAGATACATTTTAAAAGTTTCAATCAAGAGAATGGACTTTTACATCAATGAGTTTCCATGAATTTTACAAGTTTATATCTGTTTTTGTAGTCTATAACTGGAAAAACTCCATTCCTAATATATTTAAACCAACTTTCACATGTAAACAACTTGAAACCATTATGGTTTTCTTAGTTTGCAGAGAAATTTCCTAGTTGTTCAGCAACCTTAGAGGATTAAGAACAAAATCAAAACAGAATCAAGCTCTTTCTCTTTATGAAACAGTGGGATAATTTAACCTATCATGCAAATGGATGGTGGCTATCAAATGAAAAACATAACCTACACTGTATTTCCATATGCAGTGAGAAGCAGGATTTTATAATGCTTGCCAAAGCAGCATCTGGTAAACTAATGACAAAACTGATAAGGGAAAAAGCCTTTTATGTCCAACAGCGAGAAGTAGGAATCAAAACAAAAAAACAACATCCAAAAAGTTAAAAAAATATCTGCCTTTATAAGTGCAGCAATCCTTTGAAATTTTATTGGGCGTTTTCTGTTTTCTTAAGGGCATTTTCATGTTATTTCAAATTCATTGATGAGGCATTTCATCTGTGTGCTTATAAAAATGTGGAATAAAAGACAAAGGGAGGTGATTTTTACATGCAAATGACTCACTGATATCATAAATTTGCCAATTAATCAATATCTTTGCAATGCCCCCATCTGGTGGCCAGGTGAGAGAGAGATTTTCCTCACCCAGGTAAGAGATGTAGATGGGGAAGTGTGTATATATATCTATATGTACATATTTATATCTATCCAGAAGTGCCCTTATTCCCTATTTTTCTATCTGAAAGCCTTTTTAAAAGATGATTAAGCAAAGAGGTTTTTACAACTCAATCTACCTGTGAACCACCCAGTTCCTACCCAAAACACTCACTCACTCCTATCCACCAGGAGTGTCAAGAGGAGGTGGAAAATGTCTCATAGAATAGCTGCTCAGTATGGTCAGAGGGACACAGCTTTCTTAGTATGGGATTGACCTGGGCCAAAAAGGGTTTTGTCTTCCCAGTCCCAGCAGAGTAAACCCCTCAAGGCATGGCTGCCCTATTTTTTCATGGTTTGAAGCATAACCAGGCAGAGACTGATGTGATCTGCCTACCAGAGATCTGACAGACAACAGCCTGCCCCACTCAGTGGAAATAAAGCATAATCCAGGGTGGGGAAACTTGATTTTTTGAGGCTGGGCAGACTATGTCTCAGGTCTCCAGTTCAAGTGAACTAAAGCTCGTGACACCAAGCTAGTGACTGGAAATTCTCAGTAAAATTATGATCACCAATTTTATTTAATCAGCTAAATAAGCAAGGTCTATGTGATCTTTCCTTGTGAATCTGAGTCACCAGAGAAACAAAACCAACATAGCAATTCCAAATTCTTTAAAAAGTACATTTTTTTTCTACTCATTTCAAGGGGATTAATTTTAAAGCTTTTCTAAAAGACAGATAATTTTGTGATCACATGTGGCTCTAAAAAAGCTGAAGAATAGTACAACACTTACCAGTCAGAAGACACAATGCATCAGCATCTACATTTCCTAAATTGCCAGTATTTTATATTTAACTCAAAAAACTTTCAATTTCCCAGTTCCCTTCACCTCCCATAGTTTCTTTTTTGTCTAACTTCTTTTAGTAGTAGCTCAGAAACTCAAACCCAAGGTTTATTTACATTTGACCATTCAAATATGGAGCCTAGGTAAGTGGCAAACTTTCCAAAAAGGAAGGAGCTCTTGCAGAATTGATTTTGCAATTGTTTCTGGTTCACAGTCTTTTTCAAGGCTCATAAGGTTCTGAGACACATGGCATGAATAAAATCTCTTCCAACACTGCAGATAAACAGAGGCTCCAGGCAGTGTCTGACCATGGATTAGATGTTTATTATACTAAAATAAATAAAATTACCTAGATTGCAAGGCTTCCAGCAAAAAGATGTTTTACCCATTCTCATGCTGTATTGATGTAATCCACCTGTCAGACTGAATAAATGAATGGAATTAAATCTGCTTTATTGCAGGAAACAAACATGAAAAGAAAAGGCGGTGAGAGGTTACAATTACTCAGTCTGAAACTGTTTGCCGTGTTTGGAAACTAAAACTGCAGCAAGGGAAAGGGACCTGGCAAGCAGAGGAATACAGCTCTTTGAATTGGTTCAACTAATATCTGCATTGTTCTCAATTCTAAAGTAAGGATAGTAACAAATGGAAATAACAGTAATAAAATATCAAGGAGGGATTTATTATAATTCATATAGTTATCACTGTATTAGTGATAATTAGCTGTGTTTCTCTTCCATGATTTTTGCTGCCTTTTGTTCTAATGTTGTTTGAGATGTTTGAGGTGTTGTTAATTTGAAGATAGTTAAGTACATATACAGATGTCAAAGCTCTGCCTCCCATCTCTTAGCCACATGGATTCTATGAAACATTAAAAAAAAAAAGTAAAAATACAGGTGCCAAACATTGACACTGATCTTCACAGCACATGCTTAGCTACTGATAGATTTTTAAGAACAAAAATTTATCTGCCATAACATCAGTTTCTAGGAATCTGATGGTTTGCTGTAGTATGGTTATAGTAAGCATATTACACCTCTAGTACTGTCTAGCATAAACAACCCTGAGTTCCACCTTTGAGAAATATTCCTTTTCTAAACTGACACTTAGTAAACTGGAAATATTTTAAAAAAGTCCTCTGCTTCATAGGAGAGAAAGAACTATATAAATCCAACATATTTCTTCTATGGACAGCAAAAAAAAAAACCAAACCAAACCAAACCAAAAAAAAGCAAACAAATAAACCCCAAACAAATAAAAAAACTCAGCAAAGCAAAAAACAACCAAGCAAAAAAACTACACGAGTAGTTTAGGGAAAGTCCCCAGACAACAGGAGTATGCAAAAGTAAAGTTATTTCAAGATTAGGATCTTGGGCTAACCTACGCAAATCTTGCCTGAATCATAGTAAAAGAAGTAATTAAAATAGAGAGAAAATCTAGTGTTGGTCTTTCAGGAGATAACTGACTGGCTTTGTAAAAAAAATATTTTATCTCTGATTCATCAGCTTTTATTAGGATTGATATAATTCTGATAAGAAATACAATCATTTTGAAGAAAAAGTTTTAGTTCAATTTCCAATGGAGTTATTTTCTGTTTTGTTTTAGGGTTTATTTTTTGAAGAAAATTTATGTCTGTGGAAACCTTTAATTCTGAAAAGAAAGTTGTCTTGGTTCCTTGCTTCAAAATACAAAATTATGCCAACTGTTGCAATTGTACAAGGAAATCCAGAGAGTTTGTCTCCACAAAGGCAGAAGAAATAACACAAAGCCACGTTGCCATGACTGAGAACCCAGTCACAGTTACATCTCCAATCAGATCAATCCTCTGCAGCATTGATTCCTGCTGAGAACTCCTAGGCTAATCTCCAGCTTCAATATAAAATGCTGGTTCTTCCGTGCTTCCTGGTGAAAATTTAAATCCAACTGAGGATTAGAGAATAAATTGGGTTGAATGGGAACATCTGATCCAGTCTCCTACTCAAAGAAGAGTCCACCACCACATTTGATTCAGCTGTTCAGGTCCACACACAATTAAGGACTCTGGCTGTGTCCAGGGATATTTATTTATCATTTTATCTCATGGGATGGATATTCCATCAAGTGAGTGCTGGATCCTGGAGTTAATCTAATTCAAACATCCATAATACAGTGCCTGGAAGCAACCAGGGAAACTCATGTTTGAAGGGGAATCCAAGCAGGCAAGACATCTAATCATGGGTGCTTCTGAGCCCAAGGGCTTCCCTGAACATGATATCTGTAGGTGCTTCAGAGGTGAAGGAAACCCACAATGTTTGATGTTTAGAATCTTACATAGTTTTCCACAAATCCTGACTCCCTAGAAAACTCACAACCAGTGGCATACAGTCCCTGCTGAATAAAGAAACATTTTCCCAGTAGACATTCAGAGAAATTAAAAATTGTATTTTAGTAAATGTGGATATATCTCTGCAGTGTATGTGCAGAAGTAATGTTGACACTTGATGGCCAAGAATGCTTTATTTATTTAATAAAAGCATAAGAAATAACAAAAATCTCAGCCAGTGAAATGCAACAAATAAGCTAACTCTCCTTCCAAGTTCAGCATGCTTAGTTAATATTATGACACAAAAACAGAGGTAAAAACACACCTTACTGCAAGATTATATGTACAGCAAGACATTGAAATCTACAGTTTAGAAAAATGTGTCAAAATTCTCATAACATGTAAGTTACAGCAAAATTTTCTTTAGAAAAAAGAAGAGCAACATCAACAGAGCTACAACAGTATTCGTGCTATTCAGTCTATTATTAGGCCATTTTTTGTACTACATAGTGATTAATTGGATCATATGGTATTGTTTCACTTTTGCCCTCCAAATATCTCCCCTTCCAGCTCTGAGATTAATCTTCCAATTTTCAAGTTTATGCAGTCATTCAAGCATTCTATATGCTGACTCATACTCTTGCCAAGAGAGATGTAAGGTTTACAAATACTTTGAAGTTAGTATTTCATTTTTTCAGATCAGCATTCCTTTGCCCACAGAAATAAGCAGTATGGGTCCATACAGGAGGGCCCACAAGCCTTCAGGCAGCTTAAACATGAAAAATTTTCATAATCTTAAGTTAAGACCACATTTCAAAGCTGGCATCTGAGCTTATACTTACTGCAGTTAAGTAGCACCTCTAGGAATCAACAATGGTCACCTTCTGCAATTGAAAAGCTGCCTTTGGCATCCATTTATAGAGTTGAAGACCCATGGCCACATAGTTTGGGTTTTACAGAACATTTTGCTTTATCTTCAAACACTCTCAAGCCCTAGCAAGTTTTCTGATATAAAATAAAACTTCTGCATTACCATATAGTTTTTTCACCCACCCACAGCAAACAGTTCAAGGCCAGACTCTTAAGAACTTTGCTATATTTCTCCTCCATATATTGTGAAACTTGCAATCATGAATAACAATCTGCTTCCACACCTCTGCTGTGCAGCCTCCTTCATGGAGGCAAAACTTTCCAAGAATTCTCAGGACTATAAAGTTGCCCTGTGACTCTCTAATGTGACCAAAGAGCAGAAATTTGGACAGCACTCCAAGTCAAGTTGGGTTTGTTTCGTCTGTTTGAGATTTTTTTTAAATTCTTGTCAGCTGATTTCAGCACTATCAGAACTTCACCAAAACATGCTAACAGACTCCTATGCTTAGGCACCTCTGCAAGCCTCAGAGCAAAGTGTTTTATTGGCTGTAAAAAAACTCCTACTAAACACTCTGTGACAGTTGTTTCACTTCAACATATGAACAACTTTACTGATATTGTATGAAGTTCTCACATATTGGTCAAAAAGGATTTTCCTAGCCATTTTACTCATGATTATTTTGACCATGGTTTTTCAAGAAGGGTTATATAAGTAATGCAACCCCCTGCAAACCATAAAATAGAGGATTTCCATCCCTTGTCAAAATATTAGAGAACCAGGAAAAGATTGGGAATGTGATAGTACAGCACATCAGAGACCAGTGTGGCAAAAGGTTATTCCCTTTGATATTCAACACCACTCCATTTAAAAGGAGATTGACAAGTCAAGTTTAAAAAATTCCCCAAGGAAAAGAACATCAGCACAGACAACTGACAGAGCTGTTGCTTCAGACATGAGAAAAAAGACTGAAAGTTGGGGCTTCCAACAGAACGTTATTTTTACTTGTTTCTCCAGCTGCTTATTTCCATGTCTCCACCACAGCCTGGATATAGTTATTTCTTTACATCCCTATTGCCCTGTTAACTTCTAGTTTTACTGCCAATTCATAACATCCAATGATGCTTGTCTAGTTAGTGTGTTACATGTTTAGCAGTCTTCTCCACAGACCTTGGGAATAAACCACATCAGTGGATATAATGAAGATAATTACACTCTTAAATTGTGATTACTGTGCTGCAAGAAACACCAACTTAAGGCACCATTACTCTTATTCCTTATGTACTTATCAAATGTAGCTCATCTTTCCAGACCACACATCATTTCCCACTCCACATCACTATATTTAATGAATTAATCAGATAGTACATCCATACACTTTCAGCCTTCAGTAGTAAACAGAGTACTGTACTGTGTCCTAAATGTCTCAAACTGTTCAAAGATCTTTTTTCTATTTTCAGAACAAAGGATCTCCAGCTATATCGTTTCCCTTTGCAAGAATGAGACCCAGCATCTTTCAAGAGGACCTGTTAAAGGCACTGGAGAGTGCATTAGTCCTGTATATGTCTGTAGAAGTTTTCCAGTTAGGATATTACCACCAGTAATATATCCTTCAGTGTGGAGTACTACAAAGGCACCACAAATCTGTCACCAAAATAAACTCCAGCATTTGACACTAAGCAAAATGTCTGGCAGATCCTTTTGGATAGACACTGTTACTTCTTACTTCCTACTCATAAGTCAGTGCATGAGTCTATTAGCTCATTAGGGCATCATTAGAGCTTATCTATTTTCCTAAACCTTTGGAACTCCCTACTTTGAAACTTAAGACAGCTGCAATCACAGCTTAAAAGACATTTATTCTCAGAGTTCTGCTCATCCCCAGACATAATGCCTTTCCTGGTGTGTACTCTATGGAATTTTTTTTCCTGTATCTTCTTTATATATTTCTGCAGATAAAAGGGATTACAGCAAAACAGAAACAATCCACTGACCATACTGAGCTCTAATGCATTTTAGCCTGTATCTCCTGCCTCTGCATTATCTTACCAAGAAAGGCAGAGACAGCAATAGTAAACTCTTGCACAAATTTACAGTGGAAGCAGATAAAAAGCAGTTATCTGAAGTAGAAGAGTGTTATACTACTTGGTCTGAGTTCTGCAGTTACTTGACTTGCTGAGTTTTAGCTGAGCTCTCCCCACTAGAGAGAGAAAGCATCAAATCCTGCCAGGGGACTTTCACTATGAGACCATAGGGCAGAAGCAAGATTTGTCAATCAGATGATGTCTTGAACGTTCATACATTTTCCAGTGAGAATTTCTGGTGTAAGATCAGGCATCTTTTGGCTCAGCTTCAGTTAGTATGCTGTATTTTACCATAATGCAGCTAGCAAACACATGGAAATGCAAAAATTGTCCATATTAGACAAATTGTCCATTAAACATGTTTTGTACCAACACAATCACAAAAGATAACAGAGTATAAATTTGAGCTAATCCATTTCTACTCTGATGAAACAGCAGAACAGCAGCACAACCACAACAGCAGAAAAAAACATATTTAGGACCAAATTCAATAGTAACTCCTATATCAGTATAAGTTTCTCAAGAGTGTTTTAATATTTTGCCAGTATGATTATGCATCTGTTATACTTCCAAAGGAAAAAAAAATTAAGTGGCACTCAACTCTACATTCAAGTAGTCTAGGCTTTTGAATACTTAGTGACATCAGAATACTTTAAAAAAGAAAAGTGGCAGAATTACTTGGTTGCAAACACAATGTCTTGGTTTAATCATGTGAAAGAAGTAGGCTGAAAGTCAACCACATCAGAATCAAGAAAGTAATCAGCTAGAAAATTAGCTAGGAAGCATCCCCATTCAAGATAATCTGGAATTTTACTCACCGCTAGTAATGTGTGAATTTGCTAACCCCAAGTAATGTTTTTCTCTAGTTCTCTAGTAGGAAAAAAAAAAAAAAAAAGGAAAGCTACACTAAGACATCTGTATTTGTGGGTCGACTCTAGCAATAAACATATGGTCACCACATGGGACACTGACATTTTCATACAGTTGGTCTTTGCACTTTATTAATTTATCTTAAAACAAAATTAATCAGATAAGCAGTAATTCTGAGCAACATTGTCTGCTTTCTCCAGACAGCAGAACTGTAAAAGCTAGTTTTAGATACTCTGCAGAAATTTAAAAAATTGTGCAAAACTTCTCAGAACCGCTTGCTGCTGGTTACACAATGAAGCAGTAGCATTGAAAAAGTAAAAATGAAGACTCTTTTATTTTCCTTAGAGGAAAGAAAAGTATTTCATGTCTATTTTTCAGCAGTTTTACATATGCTGAAACAATAACACACCTCCAAGAGGGAAGAAACCTTGTTCTTAATATTCACGTGCCATATCAAATTCAAGTGAGATATGTTTTGTGAAAAAGGGCCTATTTGGAAAAATTAGTCCATTATGAATATTTACCCCAAGACTGAAATTAAATACCGTGACATCAAGTGTAGTAAGAGATGCCTTCATATCAAGTGTAAAAACAAACATGACTGAATTCCCATTTCAAATAGTTTGGAGTTTCTTTATAGCAAGCAAAGTGGTTATTCTGAAGACTTTTTGTCAATGTCTTTTTGTGCTGCTTTAAAAGCAATATTTTCTTTATGATTTTGAAATCCTCAGTATCATCAATCTCTTGGTGATACTTTTGCAAAATTCCTTCAATGTAGTCCAGTCATTACTAACATTTCTTATTTTTATAAACCAAGCACCTCTCCTTAGTCAGGGAGCACGGAGGAGGAATTTCATTTGTCTTAGTTAACTTGAATTAATCCAAAGTGAAGCCCTGCTGAAGGTATCTCAAATTGTCATTTTCACATTAAGAGGGCAGGTAAATCTCAACACAAGATCATAGATCATAGAGGCTTTCTCAGCCTCCTTAGTCATAGAGAAAGTAGTGTTTTACAATGTCTATAGTACTCTTTTTACACTAGGATTTAAAACCAAATTAACTAACTCAAGTTAAAACCTTTCCCTACTCCCTACTTTTTTTAATTACAAGGAAGTCAAGATCCAGTTGTAGCAGAAATATTTAGACCAACTGGTTTTCCACTGCAATCTAAATTTCATTTAAACACCACCTTTAAATACAGTTTTTAACTGATTTTCTTCAGTCTTTCCTTACAAGATTCATCTGTTAGGTTTTAACATATTAACTAATTTAATTTGAGCCCTACAGCTTTTTCAAGCCAACCCTAGAACAAGCTCAAAGTTCTTAAGGTTTAAAGTTTATTTCCTGTGTATAGTTTATTTCTATAGTTTCTACAGAGTCATCAGTTAAGTTCCTTGAAATTAGTTAGAATATACAAATTTGTATATATTTGCGTAGCTAAAATTGACCTGTCAATAATCTGTCTTCAATTAAAGCCTCCATTTTCATGAAAGATTTTATGAACAGTCTGGGGAGATAAACCCATTTCCTAAGATACACAGACTGTGTGGTTGCATTTGTATTTTGTAAAATAAAGATATAAAAAGTATACTTTAAAGTAAGAACACGGACCATTTTTTATTTGACTTCTGCTTTCTAGCCCCTCAGGTTATACTTCACATCTCATTACCCCATTGCCCTTCACAAGGTTTTGTATGTTCAGGTAAAACTTCTCACTGACATCCAGGTTTTTTTAATATTCTTTTCCTTTCCCCCCCCCCACATCTCTCAATACTTTAAGTGTTACTAAACTCTACCTAGGATTTCTTCTGTAAGTGAACCTGTTCAAAAAATACGTCTCAGTCTGGCTTGGAGAGTTGACTGAAAAATTAGAAATAGGAAAAAGAATAAATTAAATACTTGTTACTAAGTCAGATATTAACAGGAGATACCTCTTTTTTCACATTTTAAGAAGAACAAATTTCAGAATGAGAGCTATTTCACTTCCACCTAGGATACAATAATAAGCATGCCACCTCCTATGACAATTAAGACCACCAGACAGCTTCTTTGAGAAGAATTATCATTGCTTTCAGAATTTGTATCTTTTCTGAGCTTCCAAAGCATAAGTAGAAATAAAAGTTCACTTAACAGAACAAAAAAAAAAAAGTATTTCTGATTTCTTTTCTAACCTCCAGACTAAGGAAATTACAAGAGAAGAGTAATTCAAGAAAATTAGACCAAGACACATAAAAATAATAGGACCACCTTCATCTATATGAAAATAGAGAGTAGATAAATGATAAACACTGAATTTTTGCAGCAGAAAAAGCATGAAATTGGATACTCTGCCCTATCTGTCTCAGAAAAAATAATAGCAGTAATAAATTACCTCTGCATAAAGAAAGTCTATGACTTAGTCAATACCAAAATTTTGCATCTAGTTCTCATACTTATGGAACTGCCCAGAACAAAAGCAAAAATTAATTATTTTCAAGCCCAAAACAACTACAGAACATATTTACTGAAATTCATGAAATCAGAACCAATCCTGGTACAAAAGGCTTTCAAACAAAATTATTTACTCAATTTTACTTACTCTTTCAGCCAAAACAAATTTCTATAGCAAAAGCCATGTTTCAGTACTTTAAACACCTATGCTTTTAACCTCCAGGACTCCTGACTGATTTTCATTGTGCTTAAATCAGGACAAGCACATGCACAGCAGCCTGCCTCACTTGGCAATTTCGGGGCAATCTTCATTTTCTACATTTGGGTTTAAAGTCTACACACTTGTGTTCAACAAGGTAAGAATTTGGTTGAAAAGCAAAAATTTCAATCTCTAAGGAAGATGAACAGTAAGTAGCAGAGGATGTGAGTGGCTAAAACACTTCAGCTGTGCATTAGATGATCTTTATGGCATATTGGAAAGCATATTAGATAAGTGAACTTTAAATCATGGCACAGAGAAAAAACCACCTGTTTCCATCTGAGATCTCATCCACGTTCAAAACCCTTCAGTACATTAGATACAAAACACTCCAGAAAAATTCCATGTCTACTGACAGGCAAGCACCAAGGCATCCATGACTTGGATAATCCTGAATTTGGTTAACCCCAAAGTCAACCAAAGACACCATCAGATAAACCATGATTCATTCACATGGAGCAATTTCCAGAGGCAGCTGCCTTCCTAAACACTAAGGCCAATCTGACAGAAGTGGTTCTTACAGTAAGAAATTATTAGTGCTCTGAAAATTGCACAAATTTCTAGAGAGTTCAGCAGTTAGAACCTCTGCTCAGGATACATACAATAGCAGCTATCTTTAATGAATGCACTGATTCATTCTCTACAGTCCCCTTGCCATAGACAGGGCCAAAGATATCACTGGGCCTCTGTCTAGGTAAGTGATTTTTTTGTCCTTGTTTGTAATCTGAAACCACACACATCATTGGTGAAATTGGAAAGATGCTCTCTCAGTACAGGCCTCCTGATGGGCAGGGAAATCTCATTCTCAAAAACCTGTCCTCAATACAAATAGTGATAAATGAGGACAATGAGTATCAGACAGTAAACATCTGTTATCTTTCTTACCACAAATAGACTGGAATTAACAAGTAATAAATGGTCAGGGGAACACTTGAGTGTAAATGGAGTTGTGGCTCTACCTTTCACAGCTGATTTACTGGTTTTGGGGAAGAAGTCAGATGGAAACCTGCAAAGTTATATCTAAAATATCAGTGAGAAACTCTTAGAAACTGATTTGAACTTGAGTTTAAAGAGGGAGAAGAGGGTTACTTCATTTGCTATCCCTCATGCTTCACTTGGTTCTGATTTTAGAGTACTTAGCAATTCTTTTGCACAGACAGGGCTAAGTCACTGTGGCCCACTGCATTACTCATATTGTGAGACTGGGCAGAGTGCTCCTCTCTGCCTGCTTACCTTAGGGTCAGGGTTATTATTCCTGTATCCAGTGTTTCCTAATCTTTCCTCTGAGAGCAGTTCGTGCACTGTGGAACATTTTCTGTGCTCAGGGACATCTACCACTGTTCTGTGCACAAGGCCCTTTAGCCATCCTGTGAACTGACTGGCAGCTCCAACAGAAACTCCCAAAAAGAATATAATGGTCTCAGCTCAGGTCCAAATTTTGGCTTGTGATTTGCCAGAATATTCTCTCTAGAAATCCAAGTAGTGCTATGACTGGTTAATAATCTGGTGGCTCCCCATTTTCAAAGGTTTCCCCATTTTGTCCAGATTTTTTGTATACTAGCTATTTTTGAATTAAGTTCAACTGTGGCACTTCATCAGGCAGATTATGTTGCAACAAAAAGAGGTTTTATGATTAAATCCAGTATATATAAAACACCTAAATTACCCAAGCCAACTACTAGTTAAAAAAGCTTTTGTTAAGAGAAAAATCAAGACCAAAGTAAAATGACCAGTTAAAAGCTAACTAGATAAAAAATTAATTTATAGAAAATTATTAAAAACAAAGTTACAAATGGCAAGCATGGATCATATTTGAATAGCATCCCACAAAACCTGAGCACAATGGAACAATCAGGGTTCATGCTTCCACAATCAAGGTAGCATGAAACTCTTCAGGAAAAATACCTCAACTTATTTTAAGTATCATTCCCCTCTATTAAAGGCATATCTTCTACTTTTTCTTTTCAAAGACACATATAAAACTCTTGCTATCTCCTGTTCCTAATTTCTTAGACTACAGATTATTGCTGCTGTGTCTATTATGAGCAGCTTCACAAGTACTGTATCTGCATTCAGCACACACAAACCTGAAAGACAGAATATTGCTGAGTTCTACACACTGGAAAGCCCTGATTATTCTTCCTACACAGGGGAAGTTGAACAAGTCTAGTTGGGAAGTGGTTTTGTGGGCAGGTTTTCCTTCTCTGTTATAGTGAATGAATAGCAAGTACTTAAATATATTTCAAGACATAAGCACTGAAAGCAAAAAAAACATAGCTGTCCACAGATGTATCTCATCAATTGCTAAAAGATATGAAATATTAAAGCTTTTCAGATGTGAAGGGAAAAATAGACACTGCTCTCCAGGAAACCAGAACTGTCTCCACCAGATCTCAAGTCAAATGTATGCTACAACAATAAATTTCATATACAATACAGAGTTACTATAATTTATGTAATTTAGAATTTTATGAACCCAGTTATTTTTCTTATGTTAATAAAAAGTCTTCTTTCCCATGTAAAGTGTGTGATGCATGAGCCAAACTGATCCTACCTATATAGAGGAGTACAAAGTGGAGGTTTCTGGGAGAGAATACCTCTTCCCATTTTAGACACTTGCAATATTGAGAAAACATTTTCTAAAGCTTTTATAGAGGTGAGAACAGCTATATTTTTTGCCGCTGAAATGAAAAATGGTGCCACATTTCTTTGCAGACAGTTTTGGGAGGGTTGCTCTAGCCACTGCAGTTCCCTATTTCAAATGAGACTTTTATAATAACAATTAACTCTACATCCCCCCCAAACAAATAATAGCATGAAGCTATACAAAAACTAACTTCATAGGACCAGAAGGAGCCTTTGCTCACTGGGCTTGTGCTGGCCCTCAGGTAACTCAAGTAGTTACTGGTACACTCTCTATTACAGCTATTTGACATTATGCTCCACAGAACAAGAATACACAAATAGGCAAAATACAACACAGTCTTTGTTGGCTCATGTGGAAAAATATTTATCACAAAAATCTCTGAGATGGGAAAAAATGCTAAACTCTCTAAAAATTATAATTTTCATGGAAATTTTAGTTTTCTTCTTTCCTCCCAATGTCACTAGTTTCCACTTGATAAGTAGAGAGAAAAACCTTCATTTTCATGGGCATTTAACTCTCAGTTACTGAAAGGATTTATGAAGCATAATAATCTTTTCAAGACATTAAAAACACAGTAAAATGCAGGAGAAAAAAGATGACAAATTGAGATGTAATCAACAAGTTTTTGGGTGGTTTTATCCTAATGTTCTGGCACTAAAAATCAAAGATTAAGAATTTCCACACAATCTGTTTATCTGATTGAAGTTGATAAAACTGTACAACAAAAGAAATTCAATATTTTCAGCAGGAGTCTACCATCTTACAGAGTTATATAGCCAATTCTAGCAATTCTGACAGCAGTTCATAGAGAATGATTTCTCCTGCTGCACTTTGGAAGTGCCTTTGACATTAACACCAAAGTTACATTTGCAGAGTCTTCCCCTGGCAAAGTGGTTTGGTGAAAGGAGTCAAGATCTGTCTGTGAAAAAAACCTTTGCTGTTAAGATTTTAACTTTTCCTAATATACATTTTTTTTTCTGTCAGTCCACTCCCACCCATCCATCTCTTCAGTGTGGTTCCACTGGATAAATAATCAGTTGCTCCATCTCAGCACCAGGCATCCAGAGATGATCTCTGTCTCACACACCTAAAGGCTCATTCCCTTTAGCCCCACATCACACCTGTTTGCAGGAAGGGTACCAGATGTGAATGCAGCTTTCAGGCTGAGTCCCTTGGGCCAACTATAGCAAGGTTTTTTTCATCTTTCAATTGGTGGTCCTTAAAACAATTCTGATCCTTGAATTATAAATTCCCTAGAAAATGCTGTATTCATAAATCACTGCAGCTTATTCAATTTTCCTTTTCTTTACCACTTCTTATGTAAAGAACCCTAAGTGGGCAATCATCCCCTTACCTGCACTGCAATAGAAACCTGTGTGCCTTGCCCTACAAGCATAACCTTCCAAAGCAATTCCCTCTGGATCTGGGGTCTGTAAAACCTCTATTTACGACACTGAAGCCTAGGAGAGCATCCATGCATCCCTCTTCCTCATCTTGAGCAATTAATGAAGCTGCCAAATGCAGCTGAGGATGTCAAAGAAACTGTAAGTCTAATGATTTTTATAATTTAAACACCTTTGCAGGAAGTCCTTAGCATGTGGCATTATTTTGTAGAGAGAGTTCTGCGTGTCTGTGAGACAATGTATTTGACTAGAACTGGCAATGATCGCGTCTCTATCTGTATATCAGTAGACAGACACCCTAGTGATTAATTCTCTTTTTATCACATCTTTAGTTGTCTAATCTGTTCTCAGCACATTAATTTGTGTCTTTCAAGGGGTATTCAAACAGTTTTTGCCCTTTAGAATTCCTTCAGAAGGATCACCATCAACAAAAAGTTGCTGGGTTCCCCCTAAAATGTTAACTTTAGATAACCAGATTAAAGAACTTTCCATCAATAGTGAAAATCTTGTATTCCAGCTCTGAATGGGATAGGAACATAACAAAACTTGGTTCAAGACAGTATCAAGCTTTATCCACTAATTTATAAAAAAGAATGTTAAGTGTTATGACACAGATATGCAGTAAGATACATTGAAATTACTGAAAAGCTGAAGTATTTCTGATTTTACAGAGCAGCTGTTATACTTTTTGTCCTGAGGCCTACACAGTTCAATTTCTGAGTCATAAGAGAAATCTTTGACCAACAAGTTACATTACTGATTTTTATGATTAATATTAGTCTCTGCAAACCTCTGCTAGGTAGAATTCTGCTGGTGTTCAAGCTTTGTGAAAAAACTGAGCCTTTAAGTGATATATTAATTTATGTGGCTTGTTTGTTAGATGATCGGCAGCTTACACTTATCCCAAATTTACCACTGTAGAAGGTTATACTGACATAATAAAATATGAAATTTGATCAAAACACAAGACTGCTACTTGAACTGGTACACAATAACAATGTATTATGCACTCAAAATATACTGGATAAACCATTATTTGGTAAAGCCCTAATGGGTTTTATAAAACAAATAGTCCACCACCTGCAGACGCACAGGATGCAGATGCCCAGGGGAGAGCCATGGGGAGGAAAACTGCCCAGAAGAGGAGAAGCAGCAGCTCCAGGCACTGGAGCAGAGATTCTCCTGAAGCCTGTTCATATCCCACACCACAGCAAAGGGAAAATGAGAAAAGGAAGGAGCAGCAGAGAAGAACAATTCTGAACTGACCATAATCCCACCTTGTCCTCTGCTGAACAACAGACCTGAGTGTAGAGGAGTTGAAGGTAGAGAGAAGGTGAGACAGGGAAAGGCAGAAGGAAAGGTGATACTTTTAACATCCAGCTTTTTGTTTCTCACTTCGTGAATCTTTTACAGGGCAACAAGTTATTTTCCCACAATGAGTCTGTTTTGCAAGCAGCAGTGACTGGTGAGCAATGTCTCTGAGCTTTCTCATCCTATTATCTCTGCTGCATCCTGCTAAGGTCAGGGGGAGCTGAGGGGAGGAATGAGCAGCTGCTTTGTAGTTGAGATGTTAAGAGTCAGTTTGGGTCCCACCCAACTGGAGGCAGACAGATTTGGGGGAGAAATCAGCTATGGCAAAAGACATCACCAGTCTAAGCAGCACATGCATATGCATATAAATAGTGATAATTCTTGTGATTAGGAAGATAGAGTTCTATTTCTTTTGGGTTCTCGTTTGGGTTTTTTTCTGTCACATTTAGATTTTGGACTCAAATTATGCACACAGATCTCGCTCTGTCACAAATTAAAAATCTAAATACACCATTTACATTAAAATGTATTTCCATAAAAAGACAAAGCTGAATTTTGCCTGTGACCAATCACTATCAAAACTAATGTTCCCTTAGTCTTGTTTCACACTTGCCTAATTTTAGCTTTAGTTAATTTAGTACTGAAAAATCACGTGGCCACCATAGTTTTCACATTATAGGCCTATCATGGAGTTCATTTAAGGTAACACTCAACAGACACACCTCTTAGCGAAACTGCAGGCAATTTACATAGCTGCGCTGTCACTTCTACAATTAGAAGTTTGTGCATCCAATCTGGTTTTCAGGAGGTTAACATAAAGAAAGTCAAACTGCAAGTTGCTACATCAGTCATGCTGACTTTGTAGACATAATCAGTTCATCAATGTCTGCTTAAGCTTTTGATCCCTGAAGACACTGTGAAAGTAGACTGCAAATTAAAAATTCCTGGAATTTGTTAGAAACTAATCTGGAATACTTGCAATATATGAAAGCTGTTCTACAATCAGTTTGTACACTATTATAACCACAGGCATGTTATCAGTACATTTAAGGGACATCACAGCTAGGACATGTAAACATAGAAATAGATTCATTTCTGTTCAGGCCCTAAGCCAAAAGGTAATTCTTCAGAAGAAGCTGCTGTGAAAGTACATAAGCTCCCAGGAAAAATTAGGGATACTGAAGTGAGTTCAGCCATTTGAAAAGTTCAGATGTCTGTGGTTCTATGTCACTTGTTTGACAAAAAATAAGCTTGTTTCTTATTTCTACCCAAGTAGTTAGAAGACAGTCTGATGCACTTAATTAAGTTCCTCCTTGGAAAACTACAGACTACATAAACAGTTATTAGCCAATTTCTAATTACAGGTAAGTAACCTATGAGATGAAACAAATTCCAGTGCAGCACTACAAATTCAGGAATACTTCATTCTAACTAGATCTCCCAGTAGCTCTCAGTAACCATACTCTTCAGAGTACAGCTTCATCATTACTGGTTTATGACTGAAATCAACAAAAACTGCTGCACTAAGCACTAGCAGTTTCCTGATTCTAACATAACACCTGTGAGTGATACTCTGAATAGAAAAATAATTCAAGGTTTTCAATGCTATAAGTAGTCCTATGTGCAACTACCACAAAAGTTGGTGTTGCAAAATACTTCAAAACACTGATGGATAAAATATTTCCTTCTGCTTTGTTTCTGCATCTATGAAACACACAACCAGCTTCTGTATCAAGGTAGATTAATATGGCTTTTATCAAGATAGAAGAACTGGGAAAACTGAAGTAAAGGACAAGGAGATCAGAGGATTGACTACTAAGATAATCAGACACTCCTAACTTAGGCAAGGTTTCAATTTCTCCATCCTGCATATTATGATATTTGATAAAAAAACAGGCTGCAAAATTACAAGTGTCACTTAAGTTCTTTTTAAGAGATGTGTTCTACAGCCTCTTGTAGCCATCCATAGAAAGTTCATTGCAAAAACCCGCAGGACATCATANATTAAGAAATATTTTCAAAAGAGACCAATCACCTTCAGCTACTCTCTGAAAGCCAAGTTGTGGTGTAACACTGTTCAAACTAAGCAGCCAACAAAGACTACCTCCACACTTGCTGTCATGTTAAACTGATCACCAACATTCCCTTCTCTAATACTAAACACAAAGGTGTGTTAGATCCTACAATCCTCCTGTTAAAAAAAAAGAGTTTTAGAAGGAGGTAAGAAAATTGGTAGTTTTTTAAAAATTTCAGTGTTCTTTAGATTTAAACTGATATGTCTTTTAGAGCAATTTCAGTTTGAAAAAAGAAAAAAGTGTGTCAGGGATACAGTTAGCCCACTTGGTAATACTTTGTCCTATATTTTATTATTTCATACAAGAAACAAAATAGCTACAGAAAAGATTTATGGAGCCTGCTAGAGAAGAAAACCACACTTGGAAGCTGGCAGCACAGAAGATCTTTAAAAGCAATTTTACGGTCATCTTTTGCTTTTGGTGTACTTTTTCTTCAGTCAACTGTGCAAGTTCATTTTTGTAGATATTTGTTTCTTTTTTTACATTCACAGAAACAAGAAGTCTAAGTCACCACCGACAGCTCATTGCATTAAAATTGCTACTAACAAGTGCATTTAAAAAAATTATGTTTCACAGTTCTTTGTGCCCAAAAATACTCTTTCTGAAAGCTGTTATATTTAAATGAAAGAGATCCCTGCAATTTGTTGTATCTTAGCTGTATTTACGAAGGAAAACTGGGAAAAGAGACAAAAATTGTGATTATAATATTTCTTTAAAGGGTCTGAAGGCCCTAGAAGTCTTTTTTCTGCAACAACAGCGAGATGCAGTTATTAGCATTTTCTTGAAGTAGTTTTCCCGATTTACCATCAACCTTCCCTGAAATAATGCATCCAGTCAAAAATTGTGCTATTATTACGCTTTTAATACATGTATTAATATTACACTTATATAGCTAAATATGTATTAGTTTATGAATTATATATGTAATGTGTATAAAACTGAATAGATTTAAATCTCGCAGAAGATGTGGACATGGTTTTGTGGTTCTGTGCTCTAGATGGCCCTGTCTGAGTGGAGGGTTTGGACCAGGTGACTTTCAGAAAAGTCTCCTCTAACCCCAACCCTTCTGTAAAGCTGAATGTATTTTACATAACATGCCCTGTGACAAACCATCCAGATTTGATAATATGCAAATGCATCCATAATCTACAGAAGGCATTTACCCAGGCTTGATAGACACACACTGCAATCTCACTGAGTTATAGCACCAGTAAGTTTCAAACAAATCAAATCAGAAAGGGAATAAAATGTAGATTAGTTGGTACAGTCATAGCTTTGAATACTACCACTCAATTTCCCATTGTTTCTCCTACACATACTTATTTCTACAGTTTCTCTCACTAAAAGCTTTACATCTTTTCGCTCCAGAAATTTCATTCTAATCTCCAGCCTAAGTAAAAAAGCTCAGTTTTCTATCAAGCCATGTTTCAATATGTTCAGCTCCATTAAACCTTTGGTTGTCTAATATTGTGAGCTAATGATGCAGCATATGATTTTCAGATTAACATATTTAATGGTTTTTCTCTTCCCTGCCCACCCAGCTTCATATTATAAAATGTCACGAATCACCTAAATTTAAAAAAGTTACCAGGAAGAAGAGAGACCAAGATAGCATGACTGTAAAATGGGTTTCTTTTGACAGCCATACTGAAATCACAAAATTAAAGGACCAACTTCATTGCTATGCCAAACTCAATTAGAAGCATGTCAATGTGAATAAAGTACACAACACTACTGGGTTTTTATATAGCTAACTCACACTTCTTAAGAACTGGAGCACCAACTTTTCCTGACCTCTATGCTTAAAAGAAAAAAAACGTCTATTTTTGTTCTTGCATTCACCAGCTATAAGAAAGGAGTAATATGTAAAAACCTAACTTGAATTCTGGAAAACTATAATGGAGTTACTGTTCGTTAGTCAATTATTATCCACACGGCTTAAATGTCCTATAAAATATTAGGATCTTGATAAAAACCACTCAGAAGGCCTTCACTATCAATACATGTATTTTGTTTGAACCCAAGTTTCACGTTACTCAATAACGAACAGCCTAGAAAATATTCCAGTTAATCCTGGATTTCAGAAAGTATAGATAGTTGGAATATTTGTCGTGTTCCTCTGTCAAATGTTATTTCAGCATATCTTTCCTGTCAGCTCACTTTAATAAAATAACAATGACTTTCAGAGGAACAAGAAAGTTAGAAACACAAGGAAATAACAAGTGAAAAGAAACTACTTTCTCTAGCTCATCTGCAATCAAATAATGAAAATGCTGCCACAGCAATGAAATCAGGCCAAACATTGAAGGTATCAAAGCAGATCAGGTCCTTCCAAGCATATATGAGGCATCACTGAGGAAAAATGATCCTGAATGGCAGCACTTTTTTACAGAATTTTGTGCTCTAAAGGTAACTACCAGGTATTGGAAACCAGAATTAGCCATGCAATTGGAGACTCTTTACTTCACCTCCACATAGTTCCAGGACTGTGGGACAACCCAACCCAGCCTGGAAGCCCATGGTATGGGCTGTATCTGAGGCAGATCAGAACTTTCTGATCCAACTAGTTAACAGCCTGCATCTCAAACCAGTCTAACATCCCTGGCCTGTTTGATGAACTGCTAAAACCATAAAAGCATTGAAAATTCATTTTGCAAGGGACCTCTGAAGGTCACTGAGTTCAAACCTCTGCTCAAACCAGGGTCAGTTAAGAGAAACTTTTCCACAAGACATCACTATTCTTGGCAAGTTCTGGCAATACTGCACTGACTAAAAGAGTTTCTCTGCATTGTCAGTATTTCTACTTGCACATTTTTCATGAGGAGTCTGAAAATGTTTCTGGTTCTATATAAGCATTAAAACCAAATGAAACAAAACCACTGAGCTAATGATGCTTGGCACAAAAAAGGAAAGGGAGGAAGAAGGGAATTGCTAGAGCAATCTTAATTCAAGTCCATTGTTTCAAGAAGCTGAAAGCATCATGGACAAATCTGTTCTTATTCATGTAACCCTGCAGTTTGAGACACTTACATAACAGCATCTCTCCCAGCGTGGTGTAGCACAAGTAATTGGCAAGAATTGTTTTATTTCCCATCTGCTGCCAATATACTGGGTTTTCAGGCCTTCATGAGTGATGCCCTTCTTAAAGGCCTAGGTCTTCTTCAATTCACAACACCAGCTGCTGTCTTTGGCCTGAGCTGGAGTTGTTCCTTATCTGCACTCCTGAAGAAGCACTGTAAAAGGAACTAAAGTACCATTTGCACTTGCAAAGCTATTCAGAGGGACCCAACATCAGCAGAATAGTGACAGAAGTATGTTTGCTCCTCATGTAAAAAAAATTAAAAAGCAGGCTATACTTCACTCACAAACTTTGACTTGTCCACAGGCTGCTGTCACTAACATTTCCTTGGATTCTAATCATCTGTCCCAACACTGCAGGAAAACCCATTAAAGACACCCATCACCACCAGGTTTCACACATAACCACAAGAAAACGCAAAGCACCCGTATTCTTAAAATACATTTTTAAATTACTTCATATTTGTGAAAAAATGGAGTTTGGACAAGATTCTCAGCACCAAAGTTATAGCACATTTTAAAGCAGAGAATTAGCATGCCAAGTTTCACATTCGGGAGTTGCTGAAATCATTGTTCTGCTAACAGACTTTTTGGTTTAGTCCCATCTCTCTTCCCCACTTCCCCCCACACCTTTTTTTGTTTTGAGAATGCAGAATAAATAAGATCATTTGTTTTAATTAACATGCAGTGTGGTCTGTGCACAGGGTAAGGGTGATGTATCATCTTCGTGCTCAAAAGAGGGCATTTCTCTTTGTGCCAGAACTGGGCTATGAGTCAGCTGCACAAAAATGAAAGTTAAGCCTTTCAGAAGGAATTCCATTAACAAAAAAACTGACAGAGAAATGAAGCCTAAAGAAGATTAAAATATGTCCAGCTCTAAAAATCAAAGGGTAAATGCAAATATCTTCTATCACTTTGTTGAGGCAACCCATTGTCAGACATATTTCAGGGTTTTACCTTTTTCCATTACAAAATGTCATGGGTTTAGAACTTGAGATGAAATTCCCTATATTCCCATCTCTACTTCCAAAGTGAACCTTCTTATGCTTAATATAAAATGGGTAAAACAGCAGTCTTTTTGGATTTTTCCTAGTAATTCAGCTTCTAGTGCGTGTACTCTCATTTGCATGTTGAGTAAAGTATTCAACCACTGATCTCATCTTTCTCCAAGAGGTATTTCTGAGATGCATAGTTCACTTCCTAACTAGAATTTTCTGATCTAAAATCTTCTTGCTATATTGAGTAAAAGTAATGATGCTGCAACTGCTCTGTAGTTTTCTCTCAGGAGTTCAAGTCTAATGCCTGTTGCTTTATTTAACTGTCACGTAGCTAACAATCCTTCTCCACACAAGGTCCTGAATTTTTCAGAAGTGTTTTTCTTCCCCCACCTCTGATCTGTTTCCAGCCAACTCTTCTAATGCTGTTATAATTATATATAATAATATAAACAGTACTGCACAGCCATCTTTTAGGTTTTTCTTTACAGCTCTTTTCTGCCCTTGTTCTGGTCAAAGGTCCCATGACTCTTTTACAGAACATGGGTATTGTCAAGTTTTGTTCAAATATCAACTTAATTTAGTTTTAAAACCCACAGTTTACAAATATATTCCTTCCATGAGTTCCAGTCAGTTGTCACTTCCTACTTCACTGTTGTGAGCTAATGCACGATGGCTGCGCTGATCCACCCTCTGAGGCATCTGCAGTTCAGGTTTTGTTCCAAAAAATGGAACCATCAGTTAAGTGAAGCCTTTTTCATCCACCTCTCAGATAATTTCAGGATATCAATGACCTTTTGATTGCAAGCACTGATATCCAGTAGAGTAAGACTGACTGTGAACACATTAGGTACCAAATATTACCAGTATGTGTACTTGTTCATACACACACTTTGGAGCAAGATGGTCACTTAGGTCTTATTTACCTCATTGATTATGGCAGCAGATGGTAGTCTGCAAAACTACTAAAATACCAGTACTAGTCACTAGAGTCTGTTATAGTGTTGTACAAAAATCATTACTTGCTATTTTTGTCCTACAGTTCCTTATTTGCTGGCAAAACTCTTTTACACAGCAATATTAATACTGTAGTCACTTTCTTCAGCATCTAGACAAGAAATATGTATGTTCAACCTTCAGCCACAGTTAAAGGTGTTTGAAAGGTTGTCTGCTTATTTCAGCAATATCACAGCAGTTCCAGTTAAAGATGTCTCCTTTGCCCATGCATTCTGCCTCACAAAAACTCCCCATGTTCTAACATCATCTCAGTCTGAACAAAGCTGCTCCTCAGTGTCTCCTGTCCTCCTATGTAATTAATGGTGTAATTACACTTGACTAGTCTATATGGAGAAGAAAATCACAATCTTGTGAAACTGTCACATATGTTGCCTTTTATATTCTGGATCTCTATATGCATCTGTGACTTTGGTTAATAAATTTCTGACTCGTCCAACTGGTAGATGAGTAACAGCCACAAAGGTAACAATAGAGGTATTAATAAAGGCTTGATTTAGCCTTGGAGACTGATTTGGATATTAAGTAAGATAGAGCTGCCAAGTGGAAAATCAGAATTCTCTAATCTGTAAAGTGCACAAAATTAAACCTAAAGAAGGCTATTTCTATTGAAGTAGCTACATTGATTACCATTTTGTTCTGACAATCTAGAGTTAGCTTTCCTATTTTCACAGGAACTTCTCCCAGCAAGTGTATTATTTTGTACCAAGAAGAAAAATAATAGGAACATTTAAGATGCTGTGGGCTTGACTTCATACTAATAAAGCACACTCTTTTTTCTCTAACCAATCTGTTACTGAATTTACTTTGGTTAAAACATTAGCTTCTTAAACACTTAAATGTAATTCCAAAAAAACACAAAAATAAGAAATAACTGTGTAGTACCTCCCCTTCAGTCTCAGTGCCCATGTGAGCATGTCCCATGTCCATTTAAAACACAAGATGAATTCATTCCCACTGAAGTAAACAATGACTATAAGAGAACTCAGCCTAATTCAGACAAGAATTTTAAAAATAAAATAAGTTTTTACAGTTAGAATGTATGGGGAATGTATAGTGTATGATGCTGATGTTTAAAAATAATTTGATAGTTTAAGTTAAGACCAGGAGTTAAAGTCCAAATGTCATCCAATTCTTCCAGCACTCAACACAACGTTAAGATAATGCTCCAGCATCAGGCTCCAGCAGCCCTACCAAATGAGCAGCAAGTAGCTATAGTTCCTTATTGGTTCACATTCAGAAGTTTGATCAATTCAATACAGTTGACCAACAGCTACTCTGTCAGGTCCTCTAAATTTTCTTTGGGCAGCTAATTCAAATTCACAAAGAGTCTTCAAGAAACAAATTGAGATCACTACTTTTACCAGCATATAAATTATCAGACCTGTTTTGATTTTACTGCAGTGTAATACCATTATCTGGTAGCTCATGACTTAAATATTTCATAGATTATGATTTACTCCTGCCTAATTCAGGCCAAATGAAATCCATTAGAGATACTTTTTTGATCCATTCTGTCATTTCTGAAACTCACGTGACTGTGAAAACAAATAGACTGTTTATGTGTCAGGGAAGATTGTCTGGGAAATACATGAATATTTTACAAACACTCAAAGAGCTTGTAAACTTCTCATCAAAAACTCAAGAACTCATCCCCTATCCCTGCAAAATTGTCTCAAAGGTTAATTTCCCCACACTGCCCCAGCCTGGCCTGATTGAGGGCAGGTGATAGACATCTGGTGTGACTCTGACCTCCTTATCACAGGAGCTCCATGCACAAGATGATTTGATTCATACAGACCAAGCATGTTTTGGAAAGAACCAGTGTTCATTTTGTAGTTACAGTGGATGTGGATGTCCAGCACCAATTTTAAACTGGTCAGAGTAGCTCAGTGTGCAAAGCAGCACTGATCCCTAGCCAGAGAGCTCTCACAGCAAGGCTTTTTCTTAGTTTGTATTTTTACTCACTGGCTTTGAGTGACTAACTGCTTGATCCATCTTCCCACTGTTCCAGTGTGTTCCCAGTACCTGCTGCATGACTGGTTTGTGCAGCACTGAGTACTTCATTGTCATGAAAAGGATGCCCAGGACGCAACTTCATTATACAAATTATCAAATGAAATATAAGTGGGTTTTTAATACCCTTCTTGGTCAAGGTCAAATGTTCAGGTCATCAAGGCTGTGAAGCCATGAGAAGAAACTCCCTGTGATATTGTGTCTCATTAAGTCTTACTACACAATCTAGCTACTCTTTCACAAAAAAGTTAAGAGCAGTACAATAAAGTTGAATACACGTGTTTCATTTATTGTTTAAAAACAATAGATATGTCCCTATTTATTCTCTGTAACCAGAAACAGGAGTTATTGGCACAGTTAGCAAACCCATCTTTACGAAGGTGATGTAACAAGCTGTTATACACCAATCTGGAATTGTTCACAAAATTAGCCCTTTTCATGTTTCTTTTTCATACCACATTGTCTTCTGAGTTGTTAAATGATAACTAACAACTAAAGCTATGCTGTTGAATTATTAACCAAGCCATAGCTTTCCTTGTTTCATGGTTAATTTACTTCATACTTTCAAGTGAACTTGTGCCTGATTTCCAAATACTGCAGAGTGGTTGCAAGTCTAACCCAGCAGAAAAAAGGATCTCTGTTTTCTATCAGCAAAGTTTCATGACTTATTTTTGTTGCTGTTTTAAACTAGAGTTGATGAAACAGGAAAAATTTGCCTGCATTATTTGCTTTCTGTATGAACTGTTTTTAAAAATATACAAATGATGGATCAAAAGTTACAGAACTAATAAATGATGTCTCCTAAAATACTTGAAGTTTCACAATAGTTCAGTGGGAAGACAATATATCAAAAACCAAATTAAGATGAGAGCCATTCACTTCAGAATTTTCCCCTGCCAACTTCCTAGTTAACTCATAGCAATACAAGAGGAAACAACAACAATAAAAAAAAAGAACTATAATGATTCTAGTGCAGGCACATTTGAACCTGCCGGCACACAAAATATTGATTTCAACTGAACTAAATTTTATTCTTTCCTTCGTTTTTTTTATTACTCCATTTTGAGATTATCAAGGGAATACATGTTGATACCTACCTTATTTCTAATATACTTTATCTTGAATTAGAAACAGAATCAAACTTTTCAAAAAGTGGACTGAATCCAAGAATTTATGTCAAAAATAAGTGTGAATTTTTTCGATTTCAGCATTCAAGTCATTGAATTCAAGTCCAAGGCTCCTAACTAGCTTCACAGGTCTGCCTGTGAAGACTTCCCCCTCCTCTCTCCTATACCACTCTGCCTAATTTGTGAAGTTTAGAAACAGAACCAAGGGCTTCCTTTGGGCAACATGGGACTCATGCTACTGAAGCCACCCTTCAATACACAGCATGAAAGCAAAGTGTTCCTTTGCCACTTGCTGCAAGACTGAAAACTGGAACACATTTCTCTAAGAGGAGGGAGAGATATGAAAAGTTATTTAAAGACTGGGTCCTAAGGAAAGATTACTTAGAAGACTGAACTATTGATCTAATTCTCCTCCTTGCCTCCCACTAACCTGATCTCTCCAACAATTTTGCTCTCATTAGGAAATTTCAGCATCATTTGTCAGAGAAGAGACAAGAGGCAAATCCTACATGTTCTGAGAAAATTTGCTGCTGTGCAGAGGACACAAAGCCCAAGTCATTGCTTCTAATGAGAGAATGACTAGAGCTCTGAGCTCTGTTTTCAAATCTGGCTGACTCAGTTGAGCAGCCAGCACATGCATATGGCTTTGAAACAGCTGTGACCTGCTCATCCTCCCTATCAGCAGAAAGGGACATGAGGACACCCTCACATGCATGGATATGAAAGGGAGAAGGGGTAGGGAAAAAGCACACACTTATTTAAAGACTGTCAGTGCAGTGTTCTGCAGATCTCCTAGCTCATGCCCAAGCCATCCACCATCTCACAGTGTACTTGCTGAAGGAGAAGGTCAGACCAAAGGTGCAAGGGTCACTCAGCAAGATGTGCCTAGCTCTGCATAAGAGTGAGCCAGCAGGAGCTCCAGCCAAATGCTCATTTAAAGGGCTCAATCAGCCATCCTGTTGGGTCTCAGACACTTTTGAATAAACTGGACCCATGCTAGCTCAGGAATGTCAATACCCATGATGAATATTGAATGGGAATGAACGATCACACCTTGAGTGCTGTGTCCAGTTCTGTTCCCTCAGTTTAGGAAGGATGTTGAGATGCTCGAATGTGTCCAGAGAAGGCAACAAGGCTGGTGAGGGGCTTGGAACACAAGCACTACAAGGAACAACTGAGGGAGCTGGAGTTTTTTAGCCTGGAGAACAGGAGGCTCAGGGGAGACCTCATCACCCTCTACAACTGCCTGAAAGGTGGCTGTAGCCAGATGGGGATCAGTCTCTTCTCCCAGTCAACCACTGGCAAAATGAGAGGACACAGTCTTAAGCTACACCAGGGGAAGAAAAAATTCTTCACTGAAAGAGTGACTGGGCACCGGAATCATCTGCGGAGGGAGGTAGTGGAGTCACCAGCCCTGGACATATTTTTAAAAAGAGTGGATGTGGCACTCAGTGCCATGGTTTAGTTGATGAGGAGGTGTTAGGTCATAGGTTGGACTTGCTGATCTCAAAGATCTTTTCCAACCTACTTCATTCTGTGATTCTGTCATTCTGTGATCATGGAATTCTCCTTCCAGGCATGATAATGCTATCTCCTTGTGTGAGCAATCACCAGTACCAAGAGAAAGCCAGAAAGTGCTGATAGCTCTTGATGATCTGCTGTGGGTGTGACCTCCAAGATAATGATGTCTCTCTGGAAACTCCTTTGTTTTCCCAAAAGCAGCAGGCACTTGCCACTCCTGTGACTCACTCCAGGAGTAACAGCAATGCTTTATTCTCTACTGAGTTTTTAAGTCAGGAGCCCCTTTTTATTAATACACATAAATCGAAAGACTCTAATAATAAATGCAAGCTTTTTATCCAGTGTGTGGGGTCTGCCCATAATAAAAGATGGACAGTGAAGAAAAACAGAAAGCAAGCAAATCCAAACCTACTTGTACATTCATGTTCCTGTATTTTCTTTTCTGACAAATTTGACTCCGGATTTATTAATGCCATGATTTCTTGTGTGTCTCATTGGGAATGTAAACCTAAGCCTGCATGCTTGCAGGCTCAACCTAAGAGATAAGCATGTAGGCACCAGCTGAACTTCTTTCCCCAGACCAGTATCAACCTTGTACTCCAGTTGTATGTGCGACTCTTACATACAAAAGCCACACATTGAAGAGTAGGTGATAAGGGTATATTAAAGATTATTGGAAGCTAATCCATAGGCAGTTGGGCCCATAGATTAGCTGATAGTCATGCTCTTTACTGCACAGTTGATTTAAGCCATGCCTTGTAATGAATCCATGTTTCTTCTACCAGCTCATTGCAGAAATGCATTTTCAAGGAAAAATGGCAGCAAGTCCTATATAAGTAACAGAGAAGTCTATTCATCCATGCTATTCTATTTCCAACAGCTGCTTCATACCCATGTATTCGAAAAGACACACTGGTGCTACTTCAAAATCTCTGGGATTAAAGCCATGATCTAAAAGCTTATGCAAGTCATGTTGAAACATAGCAGGCTGTGAGGCTGAACACAGTCTGACAACTAGTCTAATGCAGATATTAAAGTTATTTTTAGGAATCTAGCATATATGGCCTACATTTAAGGTCAAAGTGGGTAAATCTCAAAGTTAGTTCCACTCCTTTCACTCTACTGTATCTAGCTGCTCTCACATCAAGTAGGACTTTTGGAAATACAGATTGTTAGTAGGCTGGTAAATTGTTTCACAACTAATCTTGCATAGCTTATGTGCTGCATCATAGGGATAGGCTTATTACCCTCTTAAAACTTTGTTTAGACCAGCAATCTACCCTTTGTAGTTAAAATATTTCAAACTGTGATAATAGCCTTTTTTCTGCATATGGGATTCTTAAATATCCACCTTTGAGAATGAGAACATTATGACAAGTGGTCATACTTGCAAAAATCACCAGCTCTTCAGATGTTTTCTGTGAATTTCGTATTCAGAGACACTTAAACACTTCATCTATCATTAATCCCAAATGCTGTGGCTCAATATCAACACTTTTGAAGAGCTAGAAGCAGAAGAAAAATGGGGAATAGAACATTTGTCAGACTGAACTTCTATGCCAAGTGAATGTGACAGTTAGCAGAAAAGCACAGAATCACTCTAGGTTGGAAAAAACCTCTTGAGATCATCAAGTCCAACATAAAAGCTCCAATTGTCAAGCTGTTAAAAAAAATAACACGGGGTTAATGTGAATACAGTTGGTTCAGAATATGCAAAAGTCAATGGCTAGCAAGTTGGAGATGAGCAGAAAATCTTGGATTTATAAGATACCTGACAACTGACTAAAATTGCTTCCCTGTCTCTGCATCTATATTATCATAGCATCTGAAGTGATGAGGCTACAAGCAGAAACATCACAAAAAATGTTTTATACTTTTGTAGTTTTTTTCACTACAGAAGCAGAGGCCACAGCAGAAGACCTTTGTTTGGTGTATGAGTACATCAAAAACTGCTGGGACTTTTTCCCAGGTGAATAGTGGCTGCTTCAATTTCCAAAACATGTGTAGAATACTGTCAAAACTGTTCCATATAGGATTTCTAGATAGCATCCACCTCAAAAGCTGGGCTTGTCAATTGTAACTACAAATGCCTCTGAAAATTTGGGTTGCTTTGTTGAGTAAGTCCTCAGAAAAAAATGGACATCAGTCTCCTCTGGAAATAAAAAATAATATAAAAAAATTTCCATTTGAAAGATTTCTAGTTCCCACAGCCCTGTAATAATTTCTAAACAGGATACTTGAAGAAGAAGACTAAAGTTTCATATTACTTTAAAAACCTCCAAGAGTTTTTCAAAATCATTTCAGCCGGATGTTGAGCTGGCAAAGAACAAGAGTCCCTGTCACACAGAGACAGTACAATCAGGACTGTGCATATCAATATCTGACAGCTGAGTACTTAAATGTGAAACCAAGCCTGAAAGAAAAACCAGCTATGAGGATTAATTCTCTAATGCAAAATCCACAGTGCTATGTTCCAGCCACTGCCTGCAGCCTTGTTTATCTTAACTTTACCTTATTTTTTAAATGAAGTGTAACAAATGGCATACAGTCCTCAAGACCACTCTAAAGTGGAAGATTACATCTCAATTACAAAAAATACATCCAAACAGACAAAGGTGTCTTCAGGCCAATAAACCAATTGCTTTTGTCTATAAAATACAGTTGAGAGTATAACAATATTGCCTTGGGATAGACCTTTGTCCTTGGTTCACTGATTTGTCACCATAAAGGGCACACACAAAGTGCAGCCAAGCCTCACCCAAAGTACAAGCAGCACCAGCAAAGAGCACTTTCAGAAATGGAAATGAGAGCACAATATTTTTGTAATTTTACTGTAGCTAAATACCATAATTCATAGGTCCAGCCACATTAATGTAATTTCCTGATTTTACTTTATGAAGACCTCACTTGACACCTAGCAGCATTGATTTTCACACCTTAATTATATGATCCTATGGTAAGCTTTTCTGCTTCCAACCAATTTTAGCAGAATTTCTTTTTTTTTATTACATCAATATCTCCTTATATTTTGGTTCCTGAACAAATAATGTTCTTCTGTGTAAGTAATCTACATGGTATACTCTACATGGTAATTATTTTCACATCCTATTTGAAGGTGTTATTCAGGTCAACAACTGACAATGACAGGAGATAATAAAAACAGCCTATTCAACATTTCAAATACTTCTTCACCAACACGTCAGTATTTTGAAATTAAGTAAATAATATGTTCATGCTGCTGCATGTTAGGATGAAGGACTTTTAATGATCATCTACACTAACAGCAACTCAGATTTCCTTTTTCAGGGCCTATCTTTTGGTATTGGGATAAACACCGTGAGGAGCTAAATTGTGATAGGTTACTTTACTTACTTATCCAATCCGAAAAAAAAGAAAAAGAAAGAAAAAATTGTAACTGCTTAAACCCCATGAATTATGCATACCTTTGAGTCTGAGACTTCAAAGTTTTCAAATAGTTAGGTAACATTATAATTTTGATCATGTTGTCATATTATTTTGCCACAGTCATCTCCAAATTAGGGCCTATGCCAAGGTCAGGTATGCTGAGAGAGAACTATTCTTGGCAGTAATAACTTTTCCACTCAAAACAATAACTGCAATCAAGTTTAGCACATCAGTAAAGCACTCACACAAGCAGACACTGGTCTCAACAGAGACTTCCAGTCACTGGTGTTTATCATCATCATCAGGTGAGGCAGGTGTTTGCCCAAGAGCTCCTCTGCCATCATACTTTATTCTCTGTAATTTGACTAAAAGCAACAAGAGAGCAATTCTGAACTACGTACTCACACAGTCAAGAAAAAAAGAAAATCTCAGCTGGGAGGTAGCAAAGGCAGCCTTGCCTTCCAGCCAAGTCCTGGACCCCTCTTCTCCTCATTCTCTCCTTGGCTAAAGGAGAGCAGCAAGCAGAATCACTGTGAGTTGAAAGAAGGCAAAGGTTTCCTTTGCTGCCTAGTAAAGGGCAGGAGACAAAGCAGCCTGACTTTGATCACGTCAGGACAGCGGCAGGTACAGGGCTGACAGGTAGCCCCTGCCCACAGCTGCAATCCACCATTCTGTCAGTACTGCACATTAAAATGGATGTCACTTTTAGGCCTGGGATTTCAAACCTCAAGCTCAGCTTTGGCTCAAAAGGGTAATGACAGCTAAAGTAAGCACGCTGGGGCACAAGCTGAAACTGTACATTAAGTTCAACATGCATCTTGGACTTCATCCCTTCCTCCCCAGGGGTAAAAATCCCCAGTGATCACTACATGAAATTTTCCACTTAACTGTTTTGTGTTAAGGACACAAAACCCACCTTACTGGGCCGGTGCCATGGAACCTTGCCCAGTGGCATGAGGATATACATGATACTCAACACTACCTAGAGTCCATCACCCTGGTGCTCTCCTAGCACCTATAAGAACTGGATTATGAATGCTAGAAAATATCCCTGCTTATCTCCAATCTGTTTATGGACCAGTCATCTCTCATAGTTTGTCCATCTTTTTCTGCATCTGTTCACATTTTATCTGCCTCTACAACATCCAGAAGTCCACTATCCACTGTATTGAAGCATACTTATCTGTTTCAAATCTATTTAAATTTTCATTTCCTAGCTCTCCTGCGGTAATATTTAGTGAATAACAGTTCATCTCTTGATTCCACCAATTTTATAAACCTCAGTCATAGCCTACCACAGATATCTCTGCTTCAAACTACAGTCACAGATTTTTCAGTCTCAGCTACTGCATTCACTTTGTCATTTTGACTAGTTACAAGAACAGCAATTAAATCCCCTGTGCCTGCCTTGAAATGCAGGAGCCAGGACAGCACATTACCTCCAACTTCTGTTAGTATTCAGCTGTAACTGCCTCTAGTATTCAGCACAGTTGGGAAGAGTACTTTGGAAGTAGGACTGTTATTCATGCCAGCACAGGCATGGATTGAGTGAGGATTGAGTGAGTCCCTGATATGGTTCTGAAATATTTATTTTAAATAAACTGCCTAGTCCTCACTTCTGAAAAACATGCACTGCAAATACTATGCATTTAAAGCATCTTACCCTAACAAGGCATAATTTTTATATTTTCATGCTTTAGAAGTTTCACAAAATACATTATTCTCTTTTCAAAATGAAATCAATCTCCCTGTTTTTCAAGCAAACTCCATTCTCCATCAGTTGTCTTTTATACAGCCGATTGAACAAAATTCAAACAATTAAGAATCCTATAATCAATGTCTCTCTACTAACTGAAGTATAACTACATCTATACAAAATTTCTGTAAGAAAAAGCCTTGATTGATTCAGATTGTAAAAAAAAGAGTCCTCTAAAGTAATGCTTCACCATTTGGTGAATTATCAGAATTGATTTATTGTTGTTCCTAAGCCTGAAGGACAAAAAGAAAATCTTGATCCCTAGAGTATTATTTACGTTTAAAAGAGACTCCAAAACAAACCCCAAAATTAATGGAATAATTTCACCCCCCTATACTCATGCATCAAAAAACCAAATTAAGGTAACTTTTTAATTTCTCCAAAGAGTTACACTCTCAGCCTTTGGCACAAGAATCAGGACTCAGTGCTTTAAGCTGAGAGAGAAATTCACATTACTTTTTAAACACGTATTACCAGTGTGATTTCTTTAAAAAAAAAAAAAAAGAGAACAGCCTTCTTTGTTGTGGGAATTGTTCTTATGTCCATTTTAAACTTTACTAAAGTCTGTGATTACAAAAGATATTAGCACAATTGCTACCCTGATCTCTTAACAAGAGGAAAAGTGAATCAGAGTTAAATGATACTGGATGGCACCTGGCAGCATCAGGCTGCGGTAGAGCTGAAGACAGAATATGAAGCATGAAGACAGAATAGGAAGGAAAAAGAAGGGCAGAAGTTCACAGCCTTCTTTGCAGTTTGCCTTTTATCTGGACACCTATCTAGAATAAGAGAAGATTAATTCATTTGCATGAATGCATTCATCTGAAGCAGTGGAATGGGCTGTGCAGACAAGCTATGGATGCCCCATCCTTGGAGGTGCTCAAGGCCAGGTTAGATGGAACTCTGAAGAGCCTGGTCTAGTGAATGGTGTCCCTGCCCTTGGCAGGTGGGTTGGAATTAAATCGTATTTAAGGGCCCTTTCAACCCAAACCACCCTATGATTTTATGTAGAATTCTTGTTTTTCTTTCCTATATGAGTGTAGTAAAAAAACAACAAAGAAAAAAATAAAACAAACAACAAAAACCCAAAAACAAAACGACAAACAAAAAAATCCAAAACAAAAACCAACACAATTTTTACACTATAGTGATGTTTAGTTACATCATTTTTAAAAGGGTTTAGATGCCAGTGAGTTACAGTGAGTCTTCTGCCTTCTAACTGTTCAAGGTTTACTCTTTTGTCAGCTCACACAGCATGCTATTTCCTTTTGCAGAAAATAAATTTGGGTGTTTGTTACTCTGTAAGATATCTTCCTTGTTCTCCTGAATATCGGTAAAAACACAACCAGGTTGGAGAAGCCTTTATCCCACTCTGAAAAAAAACTCATGAATATTCAATCACTTCTGAAATTACTTCAAGGTGAGGAGTAGCATTTACTTTAGAAAGTAAATAGTTATCATTAGTTTTCAGACCTGTCCTAGTAAACAGATTAACCCTATTATGTCTGGGAGTAAAAGTAGAACCTTTGCTTTGAACCTTGCTTCATCACTGCCACATTTCTCCCTTTCCAGTGTGAGGTGAGCCTGACCCAGAAATAGATTTTATTCAGAGGATGGAGACTAAAAGTCTTTGTGTGGCACAGGTGAAGAAGCAGAAGAGAATGTCAAACAGAAAAGCTTCATTTGGTCACTCACTTGGAAAAAAGCACAGCCACTTGAATTCTTATCATTCAGAGAGAGCCTGTGGGTATGTTGCTTCTTTTTAAATCTTTTATTTTCTTTTGTAAGCTTTCAACATCCTTTTCCCTTTCAGATATTCTGCTTAAATAAAAAAAAGAAAAAAAAAGAAAAAGAAAAAACCCTCAGAGTGATGCAGATCCCTCGAGACACAAATATATTTGACATTTGTGACAGAGGCACAGCCTTGAAAATGGACCAGAATGAATGAATCAATCTATAATCATCAACACAAAAACCTCAAGCACCCATATCTGAGCAGAATTCTAAAAGTTGACATTAGAAAAAGGGATGCTAACCTTCCTGTAATGAAGTAAATCAAACCTCCCCTAAAAACCTATCCAAAAAAAGGATAAATTTAAGCAATCAAAGAATGGAATCAGACCACATTGTTTCTTCAGTTAAGTCACTAGTTCGTTCAGCACCATCTTTTTATGTGTCTTATGTCGTTAAATAATTGAATCCTCAGAATTTGAAGATGTTGCTTTATTCTAAAATATCACCTAAATCAGAAAGCTTTATTTCTTAAATGGATGGCAGTTCAACTTCTGTATGTCTCCAAGTAACTGTTCATTCAATTTTCAGAGCGCCTACGTTTGTACTTTTGCCAGTAGATTTCAGCCATACCCTATCAACAGACTAGCAAATGCAGAAGTTCACAATTTCACAAGCACACAGATTTGCAAAGCACCATAGTTACCGCATTTTTGGTTTGATATAAACTCTAGCAGAAGGTTAATGTAGGATGGACTCCCAAAAAGTGAAGCTTAAGGACAGATTTGAAGTAGGAGGAGCTGTTGATCACATATGCCTGTTGTTAACAGATTTTATTCTTTTAAGTGGTGGCAGAGGGTAAGAAAAAAATGAATGCGTTGAAAACTATTGTGAGGAAACTTAGAAACAGGATATTCTCTTTCCAGATCTTTCTTACTTCAATGACATTACAAACAAGAATGTGAAATATAGCTTCCTTGCTTCACAAATATAGGCATGTGGAAAAAACAAACAAATGTAATTTACTATATAAATGTCATAATGTGCATCATCTCCTTTCAGCTGGAAGAGAAAAACAAAACAACAAACATAACTTGGAAGGGACCCACAGGGATCATTGAGTCCAACTCCTCACTATACATAGAGTAACTTAAAAGTTAAACCTTACATTTAAGAGGATTGTCCAAACACTTCCTGAACACTGACAGGCTTAGAGCCTTGATCACTTCCCTTGGGAGTTTGTTCCAGTGCTTGAGACCTCTCTCAGTGGCACTAATATCCCATCTGAACTTCCCCAGTGCAGTTCTAAGCAATTCCCTGGCATTCCATCACCAGACATCAGAGGGGAGATATGGGCATTTCCCCCCTCTGCTCCCACCCCAGGGTAGGATTGGCCCTTTTAGCCACCAGGGCACACTGTTGACTCATACTGATCTTACCATCAGCCAAAAACCCTGGACTCCTTCCTGCAGGGCAACATTCCACCCTCTTGTCCCCCAGTACATCCAGGATGATCCCATCCCAGATGCAGAACCTGGCACTGATGCTTGCTACATTTCATATGGTTGGAATGCCCCAGTGCTCCCATCTACCAAGATCTCTCTGTAAAGCCTCTCTATTCATGAGAGAATCAACAGCTCAGTTTAGTATCACTGGCAGATTTACTTAGTGTGCATTTGACTCCTATGTTCAGGTCACTGATAAAAGCACTGAGGAAAACTGTTCCTAAAATTGAGCTGTGGGGAACACCACTAGTGACTGGCCAGATGTTACCCCTTCACTACTTTGCTTTGGGCCCAAGCTTTCAGCCAATTGTTCATCCTATTGCATACATACAAGCTTTATGCTTGCCTAAAAGTATACCAAGATGGAAACTAAAGCTTTCTTAAAATAAAAATTACACCAACCAACCCAAACACCAACATATTCACTACCTTCCTTTTGTCCACTAGGTAGATAACATTCACATAAGAGGATATTAAGTCAGTAACCTGACTTTGCTTTCATTAAGCCACGTTGGCTTTGACGGATGACTGCATTGTCCTCCAAGCTTTTTCAACTGACTCCCAGAACAATTTTCTCCATAATTTAACCAGACACCAAATGAGACTGACAGTCCTACAACTACAAGGGTCTTCTTTCTTGCCCTTCTCAATAATTGAACGGATTTTCCAACTTCCAGTTGACCTATCCAGATTCCCAAGACTGTTTATAAATGAGAGACGTCTCTCGATAATATCAACAACTCTTTCAATACACTCTGCTTTATCTCCATTCCTATTTGTGAGCTAACCAACCTCATAAAGTAACATACCAATGTTTTACTGAGTCCTCCTTTTGCTGTTAACATGACTAAAGCCTTTTTGTGATCCCACATCTTAGTGCCCATTTTCAAATCCAATGGAGTTTTAAGCTGTATGAATTTTCTGCCTCCAGTGGCGGTATTTCCATCATCCTCCTGTGAAACCTGATCTTACTTCCAAATTCCATATACTTTCATGTGCTGGAATTATGTGTTCCTGTGATCTTAAATATTGACCAGCATTTATGGCCCCCAATTTCTTCAAAAGCAGATTCCTATGAGACCTTACTAACTGGATCTTTGAGCAGCCTACAGTCTGCTCTCCCAAAAGCCGTGTATGTTTGCTCTGCTAACAGAGCTTTTTCATATCACCAAAGATTTTAAACTTTACCACTTTGTGGTAACTGGGGCCAAGACAGACACCAAACATCACTCCATCCACAGACACACAACAGATCCAGGGACAGCATTTTTGCTAGCCAGCTCCCTTGGTACCTGGATCAAAAAGTAATCTTCAAAGTGTTTCAGGATTTTCCTTAACCCTTTCAGTGTCTACTGATTGATAGTCCCAGCTAATATCTGTGAAGTGGAAATTGCCCATAAGGACAGGGGTGACCGATATAGTGATTTCCTTAACTCCTTCTAGAACAACACGTTGTTATGCTGGCAGAACAACCTTTGGTAAACTCTGACAATATTTGTTTCCTTAGTTTTTGTACTGGTCCTTACCCAGAAGTTCTCAACTACATCATTTTTAACTGTAGTGCTGTATAGTCCATCCTGTCCCTTATGTACAGCACTCCCCCTCCTCCTTGCCTGCCCCACCTACCTCTCCCTGAGGAGTCTGTGAACACCACAGCACTCCATCACTGGACTCTTCCCACTGAGTCTCACTTATGACAGTGATGTTAGCTCTGGGACAAAGCTATCATCTCCTTTTGTTTATCCCACATACTACCTGCCTTCACATGCAAACATTCCAGATGTGTTCCAGTGTGCTCAGTTCCATTATGGTGCAGCATGAAAGCCCACACTAACACACCAGCATTCAGGATCCAGGCATTGATACATTTTTCCTTCACTGTCATTCCCTACAATTGGGAGGACAGAAGAAAATGTTACCTGTATTTCCAATCCCTTTTCCAATCTTCCCAAGGCCTTATAGCCTCTTTTGATGACCTTTGGTCTTCTAATTACAACTTCATTGGTACACACATGAAAAAGCACGTATTAGGCTAGGAAGTCTCCTGTTAATATCTTTAGCACAAACCCCAGAGAAGCAGCCAGCTTCCTTTAAAGGCAAGTTTGGTCAGTAGATAAGACCTGCTGCTCCCCTCATAGTTATAAATTTACATTTGTTTCTTCATGGAGGCAATCATGATGTGGGTGTTAAGAAAACTTCTCTGCCCAGTCAGCCAGAAGCCACTTATACCCTCTGAGATGGAACTAAAGCCCCTTCACAGCTACACACTGAACACTCACAGTCAGATCAGGCTTCCTCACCAGTTTACTGTAGGTTTCCCATAGCAAAATCTCAGACTCACAGATTCTTCTCGGTACAATAACTAAATAACAATGTAACAACTCAAATGTTTTGGGTGCCTCCTAGGAGGGACCTGAAACAAAATTAAATGCTGTTTTTTATACCCTTACAGTCTAAGTGTGTGATAATCTGGGGATTGTCAGCTCCTGCCATGTCTCTGAGTGTCCTGGTGCTGCTCTGCAGCTCACACCACAGCTTACAAACAGATCTGCTTGCACTGAATGTATTTCTCCATGAGATAAGCTGACTTGACTTTGATGACCCCTCAAGAATGTGTGGGTCATCTTCAACCTCATCATGTCCCACTCCATGCAGCTGCAGAGCCTGATATCTGTTGCATAAGGGCACATGGAGAGGCAAGGAGACAAGGAGGAGATTCTCTCCCTGGCCTCATTAGAGTCCTGATTTCCTTGAGAGACCTCCGTCTCCCAAGTCACTGCCTTCTGCCTGGGGAGAGAGCGCAGGATACCCCTTGCCAGGTGTTGTACCTAGTTAACATTTCTGTTCCAGAGAGGATATCAGACTTCCATCAGTCAGCCCCTTTCTCACACTTGCAGATGCTGCATCCCAAAGCTTGGACAAGTGGAGCAGCTCTTCCACCTGTGTACATCTCCCACAGACATCGTCGCTGTTGAGCTCAGACAGCAACAAATACCCTGGGCACATCATGCATCTGCAGGTCTAGAGAGCTGCATGCTCCCCTAGGAACATGTCTGGCTATCCTCCTCAGTCCCAGCACGTGGCTGCCTGTTACCAGTCCTCAAAACTCCTCCCTGCAGGGCATTATGGCTGGTGATGGGTGGTCTGGCTGGAAAAGCTGCTGTTGTCCAGCAGCTGTCTGTCCTTGCTGCCACCTGGTTCCCCCACACACACAGCCCGAAGTCCTCAGTCACCCAGGAACCCTGTCAGGCATTCACAGGTTCATTGCTACCCTGGTGCTCCCCTCAGCACAGGACAAGCTCCTACCACTGCTGGTACTGCTGCTATTTCCCTCCTCCTGGCACACAGCAAGGGCTGCCATCAGCTTCCTGGGGTTTTGGCTGTGTATTGAAAACAGATTAAAACCTCCTGCAAGTGACTGAGATGGAATAGTGTAAGGACGTTGTTCCCTCATCAGTAACTCAGAATTAATTCAACCGTGCTAATTTGCTGAGAGTCAATAAATGCCCAAAAAACAGGGGCAGAAGTGCTGAGCAGCCAGTGCTGCTCCTTGCACCAACCAGGGCCCCTAAAGTGAGGAAAAGTTTCCTTCCAGGTTATACCTGCTGCTTCTGACATGCCTCACAATGACCTGGTAATCTTGAAAAGCAAAATGGACAAATAAGAAGAGAATAAAAATCATGGCCATGCCATGGGCAGTTGATTTGCCCAAAGTCTAAGCCAAGATGAATATTCAATTCTAAAAGGAATGATATACATTCGTTTTTAAAACTGAGTGATGGAACACTTGTTCTTGTGCCTTGGAAGTTAGCTGCTGGACATACTGAGGGCTTGCAAGTGTCAGGACTACAAGCAGGTAAGTCAAATTAATAAAATCCAAGCCTATTGTATGGGGGGTACACATACCACAGCTTTTAAGACATAAAGGGAACAAACAAACAAACAAAAAACTCAAGCCACTCATGTTTGGCAAGCTTTTCAGAAATTGAAGTTAAACTATGAACTAATATCTAGAAAGGTATTAGAAAATATAAACCTAGTAGCTTACACATAGGTAGTCAAATGAATTTTGATTTATTTTTTTTAGTTTATGAACAAAAGTAATACTGAGTAACTGAAAAGTTTCAAATCAGATTACTGCAGCAGTTATTTGAAATCTCTTCCACATAGGGACATTGTGCTGATTTAGCACAGCCTGGGTTTTGGTAGCAAGGAAGGGCCACAGGGGTGGCTTCTGTAAGAAGCTGCTAGAAGCTTCCACCATGTCCGACAGAGCCAATCTCTGATGGCTCTGAAGATGGACATGCTGCTGGCACAGTTGGAGAGGTTGGTAACTCCTCTGTGATAACATATTTAAGAAGAAAATCAAAACAGCACATGCACAGTTTTGTTCAGGGATGGCGAGGCGCAGCGGCGGCCGCCCCCATTGCCAGTGTGACCCGAGGCCAGCCTTGGCCGCCCCCAGGCAGCCCCGGGGCAGAGGGCAGGAGGGCAGGGCTGGCGGGGGCAGCTTCCCCTTCCTGGGAAGCCTTGGCCGCCCCCAGGCAGCCCCGGGGCAGAGGGCAGGGCTGGCGGGGGCAGCTTCCCCTCCCCATCCCCTCACCAAGAGCGGCGCTCAGCAGCGCCGGCCCCGCGGCCGCTGCCGCTGCCCGCGCCGTGGAGGCGAGGCCGCAGCGCCGGGGGAAAACACGGCCAGCGGCTCCCGGGGGGAACCTGAACGAGATCGACCCCTCGGCACTGCGGGATCCTGCGGAATCTCTGAACTGGTGCAACCTGATGGCAGTGGCACCTACGAGCAGCAGCTTTTCTTCTAGCCAGAGAAGAGGAGGAAGGGAGGACATGTGAGGGAAACAACATGGCAGCACCGAGGCCAGTGGAAAAAGAAGGGAGGAGATGCTCCAGGTGTCAGAGCCAAGATTCCTCTGCTGGCTGTGGTGAGGACTATGGTGAAACAAGCACTACCCCTGTAATCCGTGAAATTCACAGGGGATGCAGAGAAAGCTGTGATCCAGTGGGAGACCCAAACAGAGAGAGGGCCCCTGCTTCCAGAGACGGAGAGGGAGGCCCTTGCTTCCAAACTAGAGCAGCCTGTCCTTAAAAGGCTGCACCCCATGAATGAGTGACCCACACCACAGTGGTTTGGGGAGGACTGTTTGCCCTTGGGAAGGACTCACATTGCAGCAGTTTTGGCAGGACTGCTGCTCATGAAATTAGAGCCACCATGGAGAAGTTCATAAGAACTTTCTCCCATGGGAGGGATCACATGGCATAGCAGAGGAAAGACTCCTCTCCCCGAGTGAACAAAAAAAGATCTTAGGTGACAAACTGACCAAAACCAAAACCCCATGGCCCTGTCTTCCTGCACTGTCAGCCGGAAAGAGGGAAGGGCTGGGGACAGAAAAGGTGTTTTTAAAGGCTTATTTTACTTCTCATTATCCTTCTCTGGCTCTGTTAATAATAAATTTACTTTACACATTTAAATTTGAACCTTTTTTGCCTTTACAGTGTTTTTTCCTGTTCTTCATCTCAACTCATGAGCCCTTCATTAATTTTTTTACCTCCTCCTCTGCCCAGCTGAGAGCAAGAAAGGGTGAATGAACGGCTTTTGTGAGTACCTGGTGTTTGGACAATATCGAACCACAACAAAGTAAAAAAATCCATGTTTACTTCCAAGTGCAAAAAAACATCACAGAAGCCGGTGCTTGCATTATCTTGGACTTTGAAAAACCCAGTTATATATATTTTTTAAAAAAACAAACCCAAAATAGCAACAAATCCCTTTCTGGTCCTTATCTTCCAAAATCACACACAAAAGTAAAAAATGAGGAGCAACATGCACTCTTAATATAGCAATGCAATCATCCATACTCAGCCAAGAATTACTGCCTCTAAATTAAAAGCCTTCTCAGACAGAGGGGCTGTAAGGGGTGTTTAACACCCGTTGCCCCACATCTTGCAGTCCTTTCCCTGGAGCAGCCACTGGCTGTGTGTCCCATTCCAGCCAGGCTGGACCTTGGGGTGACTGCACCTTGCTGGGTGCCATCAGAGAGGGGAGAGGAAACCCAGCAGGGGTAAAACCACACTTTCTTTGGGAATGGTATGCATGTAAACATTTACCAACAGGATGAGGTCATGCAATCTCGAGCTCAAAGCAAAGGGAGCAAGGTACCCAAACCAAAGTATGTCCAAGGCAAACACTGAAGCCTGGAAAGAAGCAGGGTGACAGCCTCCCTGCGCAGTAAGTGTATCCCACAGCTCTGTGCTCAAGTTCACTCCTCCCTTATTCACTCAGGGGCGTGGTCACAGCTGAGAGACCTATTTTTCAAACAACAATTTGCAAGAACACAGCTTTTCATAGAAAATTACTGCGCTCAGAAAAGCAAACACCTCAATCAGCCAGAAGGCCAGTAATTAACATTTGGAATAAATACTGGAAGTTATCATAGCATCTCGTGCAAATACCATGGGCTGCATTTGCACACAGTTCTGGACAATTCAAGGTGCTGACAGGTGAGGTTATGCATGTTCCTGATGAGCTTAAAAAACCCTGCCCATCTCTTTCTCCCTGCCTTTGTGTTTTGTTCCACTGAGGAGCTGCTACTTAGGTTCTGCTGCTACTTGCAGCCCCCAGGAAAAGTGAGAACAAGACTGGCAGGTGGGTCTGAAGCCGCAGGATCCTAAAAACATCCATCTCCCCTGAAACCCCTGGGTGTGAGTCTGTCTGCTAACCCCAAGGACACGGAGTCCTCTGGGATGCTCGGCGTGGCCGCCAGCTCCCACTGCGCCACGCTTCCCGGCGGTTGCCATAGCACTGAAAGGCAAACCTAGCAACAGGCACACAAGCCTCCCGAGCACACAAGTCCAAACCACATTTTTTAAATAAATTAAATTATCCAGCCATGCCTACTACTCAAAAAAAAAAA
>VXBI01008388.1:1636372-1797227 GCA_013397375.1 Toxostoma redivivum | reverse complement strand
AAAAAAAAAAAAAAAAGTACAACATGTTTCAAGAAGCTGTTAAGAATATGCCGTTTCTGTTCAGATGCACTAGAGAAAGGGTTTAATTACCACTAAAATTAAACAGTAAGTTCTGTGCTGTGACAAAATTAAAGTAGCTTGCAGGAAGATTTGCTTTTTAATATGCCTTTTGTAAATCTATTTATCTGGCAGTTATTTACAGTATAAGTAATTATGTTAGGCATCAGAAAGCAAAATAAGAGTTAAGCTTTTATTTTACACTTTTTATCTTGCAGTTCTGATTTCTTTGTGAAAAAAAATGTGGTAGTACAGCAATTTATTTGCTTATATTAGTATCACAATCAGAAATTATTTTTGCCTATTAAAAATCATTCCCACTACAGCCCAGGACCTTTACCTTCCATTTTCATGTGCCTATCAACATGATTATTCAATACATATCCTAAGTGTCTCCAGTGTCTTCAGAGGTGTATAAACTTTGCTTCCAAAATTCTCTACTTCTTTAGCTTCAAAGCCTGGCATACTAGTATTTTGACTCAGTGACACATAAAGAAACAGCCTGTGGAGGAAGCTAAGAGCATAAGGCATTGGATTTCTGTGAATTTCACACAGTTAAGTATATTCTACGCAATAAAAATACAACCATTTCATAAAAAGTATATAAAGTTCTATAAGCCACATAGACATGAAGGAGGATTGAAGAAATAGAGGAATCTCCTGCTGTTATTACCTTCTCTCCTTTGAAAGGTTTTTCCTTGGCTCAGATTTTTTTTTCCTGAACAAAACATATTTACAGAAGGAGCCCTTTGAGTAATCATTCTTTCCCTCTGAAATCACAGCCTCTGAACTGGGTGAAGATTACTGGATGGATAATTCCAACAAAAATGCCCTACCAGGTTTTGCAACTCACTTCTTTAGCGAAAGCCTGAATGAAGTAGTTCCACTCAGTGCCCTTAGAAATTTTGTTGAGATTGATTTGACTTGTTTATCTGTTATGAAAAATTACCTCCATGAATAAAACACTTCTCAATCCAAGAGTCAGAAGGGAACACAATGTTGTACCGAGTCCCAAAGGGAAGCAATTTCATGTTCATCCTGACAAAATTTATCCACACATCAGCTTGAGGAGAGGAGGTGAGCAAGGAGGGACAAATTTCCCAAGTGCTAAGGAGCAATGTTCCTCAGAGGAGAGTGCAAAAGTTGAATGGAGTATCTCTGTGTGTCAACACCAAATAAAATACAACTAGGTATTTTAGAGGTTCATCACTAAAGTAAACTTTGAAATATGATTTTTTTTTTTTTTTTGCTCCTGCCTGCCCTCAGCATGGTCATGAGCCTGTCCACAACTCCAAAGCAGCATGCTCAAAGGCTGATTAGAAGCTTTTTGAAGGTTGTAATTTTATTCACTATCTCCCCTGAAGAATGCTGACTGTTCACATTCATGTTGATATATCTGGAATCACAACTCATTAAATTGTTTCCATCTGCAATTGGTCTTTTCAGGGAAGGTGCTTGTGAATTAGAAACCCTTCCCCCTCACACACACTTACTACAGACAAATATTAGAATCAAGATAGTAACACTTGTGGCAAGTCAAGTACACACAGAAATTATACCATCTGGCACAATTAGTCAGCCTGAGGGCTGGTTAATGAACTGTAATATACACAATCGAGCATGTATACTGAAGTTGCAGTTCTTTATGATACCCGTGGACATGTAAATTCAGCAGGGGACATAAGAAACTTTTCTAGCATAAAATTTATTTAGGGGTTTCTTTTGGTATGCACAAGAATTGGAATGAAAGGCTTTTCTCCAAGACATTTTGGTATGCCTCTTGGCTGTTTCTGTAGCAGTAAACAAATGAATTTTGGGGTTTATATATGGCAGAAACAGTAGGAGACATCTAGTTCAGACAGAGGTTTTGATAGCATTCAGCATTACACAAACATAGACACACAGAAAAGAAATTTGGGGATTCCACCACCAAAGTGTGATTTAAACATTGTCAGCTGTACATCAAGAATGACAAAAATCACCTTCCTCTGCACCTCATTCTTCTTCATACACTAATTAGCAGTGCCTGAGGACTCAGCTCTAATATGGTCATCCACCAAGAGAAGACAGCAGCTGTTAACTCCCCTCCACAGATACCATTGCAGGACCTCATCATCTGGCTGCCACTGAGAAAGTTACCATCTTAAATGTGTCACTTCATAGCTTCCCTGCTAGCTCTGCTGTGGCAATGTTTCTGTTCAAATCCTCTTTTTTTTCAGGGCTTCAGAACTCATATATACAGAGAACAGCACTGTAGGTGCCACTGAAAGGTCTTCATCAAAACTAAGAGTTAAAAAAACCTCACACAGGTTTTCACAAATTCACCATGTGCACAATTGTCCTGCATGATGGCACTGAATTAATTTTTGTATAGCCTCTAATACAGTGTACATACATCTCTAAGCAAACATACATCTGTGTCAGAAAAGCATATTTATTAAACTCAGTTTTATATATATATTTACACACACACACACATTTAGTCCCAAGAACAGGATTTAAAATTATGTCTTGCTTATGTCAAGTACTTATATTTCCTCAAAAGACACACAAATATTATGCAAATATTTCTGGCACCTGTGAGGTGCCAAATACTTAACAACTTAGTGGGCAACATTAAAAAGGAAAAGAATTCTCCTTGTGCCTTACCTAGTGCTTTCTCCACTGTACTGTGTGAATTTCCTCAAAAGAAAGACTTTTTTGTTTACAAGAATTATGTAGCAACAGGAGGAGCCATGGAAAGAGTGAAAAACAAAACAAAACATACTGGTCTATGAAAATTAGGCTGGCAGGGCTAGAGGGCTGTGTCAGCACGTTTCACCTACTGATACAGGTCAACACTTGTTAATATATAAATTGACAAAATAGATTAAAAACTCTGTATAGCAGCTATAGGTAAACATCTTATCCACTCCTTCCCCTTCCAGAGCACTATGACCTATATTTTTGTCATTATTTAAATGTTATTGAAAAAGCTATGTTATGTGAAACTGGTCTGCTTGAGAGAGGTTGTTTGGGTCAGTTTTTATTTCTCATTTAAAACAAAATCTGTCTTAGAAAGCTTATTTTTAATCCCTCAGCAGATACTGAGCAGCCCTATTTGGAAGCCCCAAAGGGCAACAATGCATCATTTTAATTAAAGGTTGAGATTTATCTTCTGAAGAAGGAAGAAGAATTCACCATCAAACACTACTGTGGCAGACAAAATCCCACTTTCATTTATTAAGTCCCCAGAAGGTTGTTCTTTGCAGGTAGCATTGGTTCCCAACACGTGACTGAAATGAAAGTATACAGAAGGTATATGCCCGTATCATTAACCACTGTATTTATTTGCAGAAGGAGAGTAGGCAATTATGCCAGGCTCACCTCTACACATCAGCACCAGGGAGCTACTTCAGTCTAAAGCCTACAGCTCACTTCCAGCCCTGCTCCCCTGGAGCTAAACAGTCTCATCCTTCAGCCCCAGCAGCTCAGGGAGTGCTCCTGCTGACTTACTGTAAAACTTCCCTCTGCACTTAGAGCTCTGTAAATACATGATCAGTGCTTCTGCTGCTCTCTGTGTGCTCCCTGACACTGCAAAGGGAAATGCAAGTCTCCTTTATAGACCAAAAGTCCTTTACTAATGCATGGGTTATTTGTATTGATCAATTTAGTGCAGTTATTCATATTAATACCCATAAGGAGTTGCAAGACATAAGAAGAAAGAGATTGCCAGAGACAAAAATCAGAGCAGCATGGGGATTCCATGTGTGACTTTAATTTGTATGAAAAAACAGAAGCTATTTCATTAATTCATTTACATGTTGAAGGTGGTGGTGAGAAGTCCTAAAAATTTCATTTTGAATAGGAATCTGTACCTTCAGCTGAAACTAGAATACTATTTTGAAAGACTGCTTAAAGATAGGATTGAGTTATTCCAGAATTTTTTATAAGAGCACACAATTCAGAACTTGCACTCTTCACAAAACTGCATGCATGCCTAATTTCTTGCACTAATCTAAATCTCAAGGCTTTCATTTCAGAGTCTTCACCATGTTCAGTTTATTTCAGCATGCATTATTTTGAATACAAAAAGACCGAAGAGATTTAAAACTTTGAAAATCTCTCTGTCAAGAGAAAGTCTAAATCTAGAATGCAAAGGATGAAAAGCAAAGATTAAATCATTGGTTCCAAGCCAAGGTACAAGTCTTCTCTTCAATTGGTTCTGAGGGGTTTTTGTTAGTTTATATGCAATATTTATGCTGGCCTGGTAACACTGCAACGTGATGAAAGCCTTATACTCCACACTGCAATTCTCTCAAGGTACCAGGAAATTGAAGTAGTCTGAGTATGATTACCAAGGAAGCACAAAACAGAACGCTCCTTAATTGCCTTGCTTCCTCAGATGCAGAGTGGCACTGAATGGCATTTAGAGCATGAGACCTGGGTCTTGGTCTAGGTCCTTGTCACCTGGTAATCTGCTGCATTAATAGAAAACCATAGTTATAAACAGAGATTACTGAACATTTCAGCAATAGGATTTGGAAAAAAGACATTCACCAAAGCTTAAAATAAATCCATATATTCTACAATATAAGTTAATTGAAATTAATTACATGTAGTTTTATCTGGTATAAATGGATTTGTGATGAAGATAAAGTTATACTGACAGATCTTTAAATCTTCCCTGACACATTGTGTTCTACCCTTCTGCTTTCTTCACTTCCCTTAGTTCCAGTGCCAGTTCACAAATTCCCAGCTCTTCATAATCCTTTGTTTCATTCAAAGCTATGGACTAACCAAACAGAGTTCATTCTGCTTTATAAACAGCCCTTCTGTTGTCTCTGCATATTGTTGTAGGAGTGGCTGCATGGGTGGGGGTTAGGAAAATATCCCCTGAATTTATTTTATCTCAGAGTTGGCACTGTGGAAGCCAGTTTAGGAAGTAAGGCATATACAGAATGATCCTTCTTCTAGTGTATTCTCTAGATTTGGCAAACTGGCTGTTCATGGTCTGAAGACTGCCTTCAAATCTCATATGCTATTGCCACTAAAGAATTTTTTCATGAAGTTACTGTGTTGCTCTTAATCCATTTGCTACTGTGGCCTTTACAGCTTCTTAGAATATATTCCACTATTTACTTCTTAATTTTATAAATACATGTTCACCGTTGGTAAATTATGAAAGAAAAAAAAAATCTTTCCATCAAGTTAATTTGTTGTTGAAGCATTTAGATGAGTTTTTATTTCCCCAGCTTGTGTTATTGCCCATCAGAAGTACCAGATATTTACGTGCCCTGTCTTTACATTGTGCCAGACCTTCCAGAGGGAAGCTGTTGTTCCACACACTAAAAGCAACTAATATGTTTGGACACCAACCCACAAGACTTCATAAACACTTTGAGTATCTTTCAAGCTATATTGTATCACTGAGTCAAAGGGTAAGCGCCTCTTATGGATGCAGTAAAGAGTACTTCCTGCTATACTTTTATTTTTCCTCAAAGTTTCCATTCAAGTCTTGACCCACAGTGACCCTCATTAGCTCCTAAAAGCCAGCTAGAGCCCAGCTCGGGATTCAGTTGCATAGAGGACACATATTTGATCTGCTTTCTATGGATTTTTAGAAAGCAAACCTTTTTCTACCATCACAGATATGCACTTACAGAAATGGCCTGCTGATGCATGCAATGTATAGATGATGGGAAATGCATCCCTCTTTCAATTACTGAGATGCACAAAAGTGAAGTAGGAAAGTCAGTTTGCCATGACACATTTGAAGAATGAAGATAGCTCAGCTAAACACTGAATGGTTTCTCTTTCCCAAAGAAATCTCTTTGTCTTCTACTTAGTACGTCATAATTTCTCTTCTTTCTCTCCCCTTTGCTCATTATGGGAAACTCATGTTTAAGATATATCAGCAGTGGCAATAACATGGTAAACCTGTAGATAAAAACAGGGAGGGAGCAGGAAGGTCCTCATATTTGAATAGGATTGCAGTGGGAGAAGTGACTTTAATTTTGCAGAGTTATTTCCACATGAAATTCTGCTCTCCCCTCCTTAAAGCTTCTGTCAAAAACATTTATCTACAAATAAGCCAGGTAATTACATTTCCAAGCAACTTGTTTCCGACAGATTGTCCTACGTCTTGTTTGCAACAGTTTGTGAGGCACTAAGACAAAGCTAATTGATAGCTAAATTATAGGGAGATGCATTTAGAGGGTTAATTGCTTGCTGGTTGCAACTAGATTTTTAAAAGAGCTGGAATCTGCATACCTATATTAAGATTTTAAATGACTGGAGAAGCAAAATAGTGTTTTTTCTCTCTCAATTTCAAATCTTCAAAAACAAACACTGCATCAATCTTTTTCACAAGAATCAGAACAAATCACTCCTGCTGCTTGCCAGTCTTTATATGACACTGGAAATTATTCAGGCTCATCTCTGAGGCTTGCTCTGAGATAGTAAGATAGAGAGGCACTTGGCAGCAGCTGTTAACCCACCTGCAGCGACAACTTCTGTCTCATTTCATCTCCTGAATTGCTCAAGCCACCAGACTAATGTTTACTTGTTCACAATTAAAGGCACCACATGGCCCTCTGGGACTGTGCAAGAAAGGAATGTTAGAGCTTTCAGGGACTGAAATCCAAGCTGTTTCCCATGTTTAAATATTGGGCAGCTATTAAGCTGCATATCCTGGAATGCCAAAATAGCTCACCCGGGGTTACAGTAAACCTTCCCTGACAGGGTGTACATGACCACTCTCTGCTAACAGCTGTTTCTGTACTGGAGACCCTAGATTACATGTTCATCAGCATCCCAATTTATTATCATCTTTGTAGGAAATAACCATTGAATCAGCAATGCTCAATTCCAAAAGCTGTATTTTAGAGGATTAATTTGCTGGGAAGTAGTTAATGTTAAAAAAATAGCATATATTGAAACCTATTTAAACAAACTGACACTGACCTCCTCCTAATTGTTATGTCCTTGGAAATTACCTCTGATAACTGCTATTTTTTTTTCCTCTTTCTGGACAGCTAACGGTGACAATAATTCTGAAAAGTAAACACATTTAATACTGACAGGCAGCATGTTAGCATGAAGCCCTGCAGTGCATTTGTCTGTTGGTGTCGCTTCATAGCAATTATCACTACCAAATATCAACTATTTTTTTATTCTTGTCATAAACAAGCTAACAATAGAATGATAAAAAGAAAAAAAATCCCAATCTTTTTTATATTATTGGTATTGACTACCTTGGGAAACCTCACTACACAGAAAGCAATTCTATCTTGATTCCAGAGAAATGAAAATAAAGCTAAGAAAGTGAGATTCAAAAGCTGAGAGTAGTTAAGTTATTTTGTTTATCAGAAAACATTAAGTGCCATGCATGTAATTTACTCATGAAACTGCAGAAAGCCAGAACCCACTTTCTCTCTGACTACTCAAGGAAATCAAACTTGAGAGTCACTGGGACCTGCTGCTCTTACTGGGGTGGTACAGCCCAGTGTGGAAGAGGGGTAGGAATTTCCCGGGCATGAAGGTCACTTCACTTCATGATAACAAGCAGTCTCAAAAGCAAGAGTGGTCCAAACTGCTGTCTTAATGGCTGAAAAGACGCAAGCCTCAGAAATTTCTAATTTATTCTTTTTTCTGAGCATCCCCAGAGTCAACACACAGCAAGTCCAAACCAACCAAATCCAGAGCTAGTTTCTGACCAAAGGACAGAGAAACAGACCAAGAGTCACCCCAGCCTCTATTTTGAGCAAGAACTAAGTTGCAAGTCTAATCTTAGTCCAGATACAAAAACGTTACAAATTATTATTTCTAGGTAGAGTATTTACTGTTTGATACCTAAACACTGAACTGTTGAAAAATAACTTAGCTACTTGGGAGAGGATAACCCCAAGAAACCTAGCAAATTAAGCCAGCACCTACATTTCTTGGTATTCTTCCCCTATTTGGTGCAGATTTTCTAAGCGGCTCTCACAAACACATTATTTACCAGCTTTTGCTAGTTTGTTCTATTGTTGGAAAATGTCCTTTATAAGGCAAAAGTAACCATCACCTGATTTTTTGCTGAGTGACACAGACTACCTATGGGAATTCTTTTTTGCTCAGTGTAGTGACTAACTACGGTTTCTATTGCTCCCAAACTCAGTTGCCTACCATAATATAGATTATGCCTTAATTTACACTTGGGAGACTTCTGAATTAGGCTGTGGAAATTAAAGAAACACAGTAAGAAGGAATGAGATTACCCAGAAAAAGACATTAAACTTTTTGGTCCTCTAAATGTATACTAGCTTTTCAATCAAATCACTGCTATTGAGTAGTTCCTGTTTTGGAATTCTGCTCATCAGCTCAAGTTTGCCAGCTTTTTTTCATGATTTCTGATGTGGCTAATAAGCCTTTTCTCAGAAGCGAAGTCTTCCACCTGTTTTGTAAATGCCAACTGCTGCCTTGTGTGTTTGATTCCATAATAGTGAATGACTGGATGTGCTCTGACATGGTGGCCTATAGAGGAAAAAAAAAACACCAAACAAAATGTCATTTAGCTTGTTAAACAATTATTTTTTAATCTCTAAACTGCTCAACACTTTTTGCACCACCTGTCATTCTACCCTGGCTCCTAAGCCACGTATACTTTTGTCTGCTTCCCCTGCATGACCCAAAATACAGCCCAAAGGAAATCTAACCTTTCTTCTGCTGCCCCCTCTGCCACATCTGCCCATCTCCAAAGGGCCACACTCAAAGCACTCCCTACTCCTGAACCCCCACCTTCAGTCCCAAGACTGCAAACAGTGATTCTTCTAGATACCACATTTTCCCACAAATCAAATTTTGTTGCATTTAACAGTAGAAGAGTGACATCGTACTTTCTGATTCCTTCTTCTACCTTTTCACGAAATAAAAAGAAATGACCACATAGGATTACACAGTTCTAGGTTTTAAGTTCAGATTTCCAAAACACTTTGCATTCAAATTCCTAAAATTATTTCCTGACGTATAAGTAACTATTTTCCCTATCTTTCATCCAGGAACCAGAGTCAGTCAGTTTTGGAAATTAAAAAAAAAAAAAAAACAAACAAAAAAAGAAAAGAAAAGAGTGATCACTCCTGACTTCCAGCTCTTTCATTCAAGCCAGACTTTGTGGTCCTTCAGTGAAGGCAAGGAAAAGTCATCCCTCTTAAACATGCTTGTGAATGTGCATGTAAATTTGTGCAGTAAATTTGACAATAAGGGTCCCCAGAAAACTGAAGGACAGTAAAATGTCTACTAGTAAAACTAGTTGATTTGCTTGTAAAGCTACAACAAGAAGGTTACCTTATGATTTTCATATTGAAGTAAAAGAGAAACACTGCTTTTGACAGAGAAATGGTTAATTAAAAAAAAAAAAAACCAACACTGTGTTCATGAAGTTTTCTTATTTGATTTTTCAAATGCATTATACAAAGCTCATATAGATGAGATAAGGCAATTTTTGTACTTATTAAGAACATCTTAGTATAAATATTCAGCCTTTTGGGAAAAAATTTTATTGCAGAGACTGTCTATTCCCTAAATTGCATTGGGAGTAGCTGAGGAAATGAATCACCTAAGATTGATGCTCTCTGTCTTTGGAGTAGCTTATGCTGGATCTTATCTGGAAACATTGATCTATAAGGTCACTTAGCTTTATAAGAAAGTATTTTTTAATCTGATTTATGAAGAAGTTCTGTGTGCTTCAGACTGCGATTATAAAAGTGCTGTGCAGTAACAATTGGTTCTTGGTTCTCTTAAGAAGCAAAGCAAATGAATGTTTATTAACTTACCTATAATCATAACAGGCAGATACTTCAGTGTTGATTTTCCAGAGACTTTTAATTAAGAGCAATTTATGAATAATAATGTTAGGTGTGCAATTCTGTGCCTCACTACAAGATAAAGATGTCCAAGTCAGATAAAAGGATATGTGAGGATTCATAGTTGTTGAGAAATGAACCGTGATCTAAGAAATGGTCTATACTGAAACAAACAAAAGCCACTCAGGAATTACCTAAAATGCTTAAAATCTATAGTTTTTCGATTAAATAGGATTTTTAAGCCTATGGTCATATTTCCAGAGAGACTTACCTTAAAATAATCTTTGGGAAGGATTTTTTAGATAGGTTCATATTTTAAATAGAAATTATACTGACATTCTAAAACACTGAAATCACTCCTTGCTCATCTTTGCCCACCTTAGTTGGGCTTGGTTCCTGAGAATTTTGTTTCCCTTGAAACAGACATTAAAAAGAAGCAAAGTGGACAAAAGAAAGGAATGGGAGAAGGATTCTGATGCCTTTCCTAGGTAGGTTGCCAGGCAGTCATGTTTGCTGAACCATCCTGTCTTCCAGTAAGCAGAAAGATCATTTCTACAAGTCATCCACAGAGCTAAGTACTTCCACATGTACTCAGCATTATTACAAAACTCCTCTGTCTTCAGCAATAGTTCATATTTACGTAGGTTTTAATGTTCTGTAATCTCCTAAAAACAAAAATCTCAGTGGGGAGCGCTTGGGCTTTTCTTTATTTGTCACTCTGTAAAATCCCTGCTCTTACACCAAGATACATCTACAAACAAGTCTTCATATTTGGTGCTAAAATAAAACTCTGTTCCTTTCACCATCCCAATATTTACCTATTGATTAGCAAAATAGTACAGAGTTCAGCGTGGATTTTAAGGGGAAAATGAAGCTATTCTGATGCATGTCTTCTGCCAGATCTCCTTCAGATCTAAATACTTATGAAACCAGCATATTTCTATCCACAGTGTTTAAGACCTGGCTTTCTGAGGGAAATTCCTTGCAGGGTAAGACAGCATTGCTAAGTCCTGAAATTCAAGATGCTGGCAGCCAGACTAGCTATTGTTTCCTTCTTCCTCTCATACAGTGTTAACACAACAGTCACCCTTTTGTGTTGCAAGTAAAAGAGTGTTCAAGTCAAGAGAGTCCCAAATGTCACCATCAGCCTGGTCTGTAGTAGACAAATTTCCCAGGTGAGAAAAGAGCCCAGGAGTGAGACAGTGCTTCCTTCAAGCCACTGCTCCTTGTGCAGGCTGTTGTCAGCTGCAATTCCAGCATGACACACCACTACAAAGCACCTCATTCCAAAGGGACACGCTGTCTGTCCCGAGTCTCAGACACAAGCCCCCCCCTTGCCTCCATCTATTACAATGAAATCAAAGTCCTAACATGATTTAGAAAAACAATTCCTGGTGCAGGATTAGCAAGCGCTTTTGCAGCAGCAGTAAGCATTAAGGGGTTGGCTGGCATCCCATAGAGAACACCATTATTCAGCCTGGTTCAGCACAATTCTGCTTGTACAACACATTCACTGTATTTCTGTTCCCACATTTCTTCATTATTGGCTATATTAGCATGAGAACAGGATTTCTGTCAGTTAGAACTGTATGAAAGTTTACAGATTTTCCTCACTGGGCATCCTGCAAGTATTGTCTTTGATTTTATTCTAATTTATTCTGAGTCTGCTCAAGTTTTGTTTTGAATTCCCAGTCAAATTCATTTAAGCTAACAATGTCGACCAATATGGCAAAAAATCCCACAACAGTGAATGTCTTTTCATCTATTTTGCTTGGAAACGATCACAAAATTCCTGCAAGTACCTTCTGTCTTTCAGAATATGCCCATCCAATCAATTAGTGCCCATCACAAATATCACCTGCCCACATAACAGGTGCAACCTAATTTCTATCCCAGGAGCCTCAAAGAGGGGAAAAAATGCTTAGGCAATGAGTTTGGTTTTCTAAGAAGGTTGCAATAAAATTTAAAAGTACTCAGGTAACACTTTTGTTCACTCCTAAATGCAAAGCCTATCATTAGGCTTGTTCATAAATATTTTGAAATAAGAATCACCGGGTAACATGGCAATCTCCATACAACTAGACATCAAATTCATGTAATCATCCATCAACAATCATCTAATTCCTAGTTTTCTGATACAGTTATTGATGTACTTCACTGCTTTATTGCTGTGTTTTCAAATGGACATTTGAATTCAAGAGTATATAAATGGTTATATTAAGGCCACCTTTCAAGGCTCAGATGTGTCTGGGAATGCAGAAAACAAGAGGCAAGCTCTAGTAAGCAAAACTGCATTTGAAGGGAATGGAAGACCCAGCTGCCTTAAGCCAGGCCTGCCAATAGGACCTAGTTTGCGCTGCTATTGTGCTTTCTATTCCCTTCTGACCTATAAAGGATTTTTTTAAATGTATTTTGTTTGCCACTATTGTAATTTGTTTTCTGGTCTATGATAGAGCTGAAACAATCGTCTAAACAGTGCAATTTGAGGTCATGGCAACAAAAGAGGAAAGGAACTTTTAAAACCATAATGCTCTGAATAATATGCAGGGTTTTTTAGAGACATTTTTTTATTATCTTGATTTTCAAACACAGCAACAGAGGGGGTAGTGAAACTACCTTCTAACCAGGTATGAATTTAACAGCTCACAGGAACCTCTGACTTGTGCCCTGCTCCCTGGGCCTGCTGACTGGCACCAGAGCCACAGGTGTTTTTAGCTAAGGAGCTAAAACCACTGTTTTGTCTCCTCTTTCAGAGATATGTCTTGACTACTCTGAAGATGGGGAAGCTCAATCTAATTCACAGAAAGGAATTAACATAGCAATTATAGATGCTTATTTTGGTTCTGTTCTACATTTAAGATCAGCTGACAAGTACAAGATGAGTGAATTAAAAGGAAAGAGCAAATGTTTCTCCACAGCTATATTGTGCTATGCATGTTTTCCTAAAAAACTTGGAAGCTTGGAAGTGATTTCCCTAAAAACATGCAGATGTCATCTGCTCGCAGAAACGAGCACCTCTCTTGTAAAGAAAATGGTAATTCTGTACTTCGCACCTCATACTTTCATATTGTGCATTATATAAATATTTGGACTAATGTAAATAGCTATAATCACAACACATAGGGCATTCCAATGACATCACAAAAGCAGACAAAGTTTTGACTATTCTTTTTCTGGTTTGTATTAAACCCCTCAGGCTAGTTGCTTGAAAAGCTGCTCTTTCTGCAGTTCACCAGATTTAATAAAAGAAAAGCATACGTAACAAAGAATAAACTGTTAAAATCCTGAAAAAATCTCTCAATCATCTGAAGAGCTATCCTAGGAAAATATTTTTTACTAGCCTATTCATACAACTTTGCAACACATAAAAACCACATCCCAATATTTGAGACTTCAGAAAATGTTACTCAGAGGAAAATACCCTAACTGACTACTGATTCACTATTTATCCTATTTGACTACTGATCTCATATTTATCCATAGCTGTGATACACTTAATCAAAAAATGTACCAAATAAGGCACCACTCATAAGCAATTCTAACAGAATTTGAATATATTGGATACCTTATTTAGTATTTATTATGAACAGGAATTTGATTTCTTTTTTTGCAGCACAATTGATTCACAATAAAAAGCAATACATCTTTTGAAAAGGAACATAAAAAAATCACAATGTGTTATTCAACTTCTATTTCAAATGGGTGAAGTTTGGGGAGATCTACAGAGAGGTCCTGTTCTAAGATTCAAACAGAGGCACATTACACAATCATACAATTTCTGATTCTCATCAACAGAAATGTGTCACAAAGATATTTTATACCAACTGGCAGAGTTAGATTTGATAGATTTTATTTCCAGAGGCCAACACTGCATATTTGTCTATTTAAAAATACTTTATCTCCATGGACAATTATAATGTAAATCAATTATAACTTTAAGTTATCCAGCATAGTACTTAACCTAATGCCTAAACTCGCAATTCAACTATTTTCTACTTACAGCCATACTGTTAATGTCAGACTGAAAGATATTGCTTCAAACTACAGACTGCTAGACTTGTTGCCACACTCAGTCTGCTTTTATCCAGGCTAATAGAACATCCCTTTTAGATCACCTTGCAAACAATCATATTTGTATTTTTTTTAATTATGTAACAATTGCATTACAGAGAACATCTCAAGAATTAGCATTATGAATCAACAAGATTACAAAGAAGACTGTGTTTGGCCTAATCTGGGTGTTGAACTTCACTTCCAAAAGGGGTATACATTGCAGGTGGTGTCACACACCCCAGTCAGAGAGGACAGCAAGCAGCAGCAAATGCCTGCCACAGAAAACCTGTGCCTGCTATCAAGGGAATGCAACTAGAACTGCAGATAAAGCACAGCAAGATCTTTTCAGGAGTCAAGAAAAAATGCCTGGGTGTGCTGTTTGCAAGACCTTACCAAAGGAAATTCTACCTGTATTCATACACATTACATAAACTGCAGCTGGTGCAACAAGACTCTAAAAAAGAGAACTTCACAACAAAACATTTTTTTCAATCCAGTTGATCTCTTGCCATGTCAATGTGCCAAGGTGAGCTTTGCAGGAATGAGTATGGCATTTACTCCATAAGCATGGCTTTGTAGCATCATTCAAAAGAGAAGGCATGCAGCCAACAACACTGCTCCAGCCCAGCCCTGGAGCCTTGCTGGTGCAAGGGAGAGTAAAAGGTTCTCCACAGCAAAGTTAACATCTTCAGTGAAGTTCTCCCAACTGTAGCCAGACAAAAACTGACAGCAGATATCAGTGTTTCCTGTAGGTTAATTTAGCTCCTGCCACCTCCAGGCACCAATAACAGCATGACTCGAGCATCTAGGCTCCCCATCTCTAGTGAAATCACAGCTGCCCAGTGGCAGCTTCACTGGGACAGTTCAGAAAGTGCATCTCAGCCAGGAGCTACTGGCTCTCCCTCTCTGTGTTGGAGTTTGTCCTGGCAGGGGTTTTTAGAGAAAGCTAGGGGTGTTTTAGCCAAAATGTAGGCATTTAATAGTGTGGATATAACAAATGTTAGACTTGACATGAAACACGCTTAGAAAGTTCTCTCTGCTGGGGCTTCCTTTCTTAGAAGATGCCCAGGGCACCAAAACACATTTATTTCAAGGTAATACTAGGATGAAGAACCTACCACCAGACATTGCCATGAGGAAGTTTTAAATATCATGAGATATTACCAGTGAGGCAGTAAAGTGTTAGAATCTTTCAATGCCCTAGAAAGTAAAGGAGAAGCTTGAGCTGGCTTTGAAAGAAGCTTGGTTACCAGTAATTCTGGTAATTAATGTCATGGCCAATACTTTGAAAACTTCTCAATTCATTCCCAAAGCAACAATTCACTGATACTAGACAGAACAATATTCAGCATTCTTCCTTCACAAAGAATAACTTTAGATCTTCCATAAATACCATTAGGATTAAGTGTAGATGGGCAGGTGAGACTGCATCATGGCAAGAAATGGCAAGGGAGTTCTGCCTTGAAATTTAATACCTCCTTCGTGGGGACTTCAAGTTAGGATGACACAGCTAAACAGAAAAGTCATTATAAAAATGTTAATCTATCCAGGGACTGTAGCTTGTTTTACAAGCATCATTATTTCAATCACAACAATATTACAGCCTATTATAAGAGACACATGCTAATATTGATACAGTAATTCTTTAGTAGAACAAACACAAAGCAAGAAGATAAAATCATTTATTCAGATTGAACCCATCTGTCTAAGGTAAGGTAGGAATACAACATTGCTTAAAAAATACCTTAAGGCCCAGTTTGAATTTGTAAGTGTAAAGCTCAGCTTAAGAAATGTTACAGAAATTGAGTTCATGATGGCCAGTGATGGGGATGTTAATTTACGATTAATTTCACAACAATTTGTGGTAATATGTCAGAGAGGCCAGAAGGTGGGGCTTGGAGTTGCTAGAACATTTTTAGTTTGGTTTTGCTGTGGTATTTATTTTCTTTTGTTTTTGAGTAAGTATTTCATCAATTTGATTTATGCATCTAAGAGCGTAGCTACAAGGCGCACTTTATGTCATGATCAGATGCCCACTACCAATCATTACTAAAGAAAATACAACTCACATTTAAAGTTGGCAAAATTTTAAAATATTATAATGCATCTGTGATATGATTAAATTCAAGTATAGGTTTTATTTGTGCTTCAAAACTTATGGTTAATTACACAGAAGAGCCAAGGATCACACAGTACACCTTGACCATCAAGACACAAAGGCAATGGAGTGTTTTTGGATTACTGTTAACACATGAGCAGCTCATGATTATTTGCTATCTGTGCATGTGAATATGTTGCCATGAAAGTTAGCAGAAACACTTCCATGTCCCTCAGACTGCATATATTTAAATGTGGTAATTCTACCCAAGCTAGCTTATTTTTAAGCCTGCAGTTCCCAGTAAAAATAAGTTGAACGTATTTACAGCTACAAAATAAAGAAGGAAGCAGAAGAACCTGGAGATTATAGTGACATTAAAAAAAAAAAAAAAGAGAGAAGAGATATTGAAGAAGCCAGTTTTGTAACAGATCTATTAGAATTACTTTTCTACATGGCATAGACAGGAAGAAAACCATAGCCAAATAAAAGGCTGGACTTTACTTGTTTATAAAGTGTTATGAAGCAGAGATTACAGCCCATTTTAGTGAAGGCCACTACTAAAGGAAACTACTGCTTAAAAACCCACCAAAAATACAAATAAAAAACCCAAACAAACCAACTCAAAAACCACTACCACATGGTTGTGTTTGAACCCTTGCCCTTCCACTACTGGAAAATGTATTCCTGTCACCTCATGAAATATTGCTCCATAACCATTATATGTTTCATACAGAAAGTTTAAATGCTAGGAAATTAGTCTGTACCCTACTAAAGCTAGGAAAAACTTCAACTTTCAGAGCTGTAAGCATCAGTCTGGGCTTTGTGAGTAAAATCACTACATATTTGGATGCTGTGAAATATAACATTACTGCTAATATGGATTTTCTGGCAGAACTTATAGAGGACAGAAAGACATTAATGACAAAAAAACCCTGAAAATTGGGGAAGAAAGAGCAGAAGCAACTGCCATAAGAGAGCAGCATACTTGAGCTTGAAAATATCACAATTTTCACATCCAATTTAGTGAATTCCCCAGAGGGCAGCAATAGAAATAATGATCCTTCCTGTCATGTCACTTGTACAAACACTAATTCATCCAAGCCCTGCATGAAAAGGCCAAATAAATAAAAAATACAACTTCATGTTCAGAACAATGACAACCATTCTTCCTCACCAGGAATGTGTGAAATTAATAACAAATGTAAAACCTTTTACTACCTAACAATAGGGGAGGAAAAACATTTACAAGGTTTAGAATAGAAGTCACTAATGTAATGTCCTTGGGAGACACAAAAATATGTTAGAATGGAAGTGGACTAGTCAAGGAAAAGAACCAAGAACAGACATTTTTGTATTCAGAAATGAAAGGCATGTGCTAAAAATCTTCACAAAGTTAAAAAAAAATTAAAAATACTGAGTCCAGGCAGATGTCATGAATATATGTATCCTTTTAAGGGCCCCCAGTGCTGTTCCTATGAGACAATACACGTGTCTTTCCAAGTAACAGAAAAGGAAAAGTCATATTTTATACCAACAAAGACCTTACAACAATGCAGAGCACCACACTAAGTGATTGATCTTAGGGAGCCTGGTGATTACAGGTATTTCAAAGTGGTCATTTCATATTAATCAGTATATTTAACTGGGAAGAAGGAAGAAAGCTGCCTTCAATTTGGCTGTGAATTTCAGTTTCATTTTAAAAAAACTGCTTTGGGTCAAATCTATGCCAGTATATAAAATAGGTGAGAGAATTCCATTTTCTCTCTCCTTAACAGTGGGCATACTTGAAATCAAAAACATGAATTTGCATATTTCTCAAGCTTCTAGCTTTCTTGACTTTAGATTTATGTTTTTAAACTTTCCTTAACACTTAGTATTTCAAGATATAGTAGTTGCTTTAGAGGAAAAAACAATTCATCAAAAGGAATAAATGCAACTTGAAAGTGCTGGTTTACTGTGAAAGCAAATTGTCTTAGGAACATTCAGCAGGAGAAAATTGCAGTGCTAATAGCCAAGTATGAGATGCATTGGTTCATCTGAGAGGGAGGAAGGGACACTGGAACCTCCTACTCAACATGCCTTGCAGAATGTGTTCCTCTGCAGCACACAGTGATGTTCTGAAAGATTTAATCACTGCCAACACAGCTGTTGTGCACCCTAAGTCTGCTGCAGTGCATGGTACACATTTCCCTTTAGCCTGCTGACATAGGGCCTGCCTAAAAATAGTCCTGGCAGTTGATCCAGGCACATGACCTTGGAACTCAAATTTTAGCAGCCCATATGCCATTACAAGACGACAAGAAGTTGTTAGTGACAAAAAACTCCAAAAACCTAAAAGTCACATTTTCTTCAAAGTTTTGTATTTTTTTGAGATATAAATTAACTGGCAAAGGGAAAAATGATTATTTGATATAAATAGAAAGAATTGAAAGGCCAAGAAGAAAAGCCCCATATTGCAGTTATTTCCATAATCTTAGTTTTCAAGCTTCTGAAGTACACAAAAAATTCAAGTGCCAAGGACAAAGCCAATGCACAGTTAAACAACAGCACAGAGTGTTCTGATCTGCATGACTTAAACAGCAAAGGGTCACTTAGGAACACAGGCTGTTCTCTGCTGTTCCTTAATTCAAATACTGTGTTACCTTTTCATGATTCTCCAATCTAAGGTCTTTTTTACTTAGTTGGTATCTATTTCCCTGTATGCCCCACACACCCATTAAATTTTTAGTCTGGTGAACAGGATCCATTACAGCACATAACAAAAATGAAAAGCAACTCTGAATCTCCAACAGGTGAGTGTGTTATCTTCTGCTCTCTCTGGTCTTTTATCTCTTTCCCCCTGCAGAGATTGCATCTTTCTTATTAAGAGAGGCCAGGAGAAATGTGCTTGCAATCTGCTATTAGGGATTTTCATATCCATAGCATATTCTAGAGAAATGTGACTGATGTTTTACCCTTTTCAGCACTGATGTGTGTATAAACAGCAGAAATCATGTTAGCCTTTGTCTTTGTAAGCTTATGTAAAATATTTACATCTAGATGGATGCTTTTGACAGCACAACAGCAGACGTGTCCTATCATTAACCGCACACATTCAACTATTTCCCCTGGTAAAAACACTTACCAGTGCGACAAAATTAAATCTTGCAGCAGATGCCTTGTGGGTAGCAATATCAGACTGAGTGCAAACATAGTTGAAACCGATGACATTTTGTTCTGTATCACTGATAAAAGCTGGTAGTGAGCTGAGAACCTTTTACTACTTTATTCCCTGTCTAAAGCCCTATGGTACTGCCACATCTGCCAGCTGAAGTGATTCAACCCTGTCCACATTGAAATTAAGGAGGAAAAGTACTAAGATAAGATATGAAATGTATTTGGTAGGTCTGAGTCTGAAAAGATTTTACAATGCAATTCGTGCTTTAATGGAAAAATTACCGTCAGCTTCAAAGGTGAAGACAGATGTCTGTCTGATACAACTCTGCTAAGACTGTGGTTACTTGCTTCCTGTTGTGATTCCAGAATATTTACCATTTGTGTCTTCAGACTACTCTCTTTCAAGATTTTATATCCTACCTAGATAGAAACAGAAATAAAATCCTACAATTCCTTACTAGGTTTTAATCAGAAGCTCAAGAGCTAATTTCCCACCAGCAGAAAAAATACTCCTTTCCCCCCCACACAACCCAGAACTTTCAATTGTCCCTATTAACATAAGTATCATCCTGTCACTGGAATTTGCATTTACGAAAAACTACTGATGAACATGAGAAGAAAAGCCTGACAGCATACTAAATTCAGGAAACCATTTGTTTCATAAACTGTGCAGTGAAAAAGGAGCTAGAATTTGACAAGACATGTATTTTTCATAATGGTCTCTCTGCTTTAACACCTGGAGTGAATTAGTAGGATAGAAAAAGTGTGGGAATTCTAAGCTTTTGCACCACTCTTGTTGCTGTCTTTCAAATTTAAAAGCTGCATTTCATCATTTTGCATTACAGAAAGGGTTTTCAAAGAGTAGTCCTTTATTTTCCACATGGAAGCAGTCCTGGATTTTGGATCCTGACTGAGACCAGAGTTTTGGGAGACAGCCACCCTACAAGGATGCTGGTGCCTACATCTGCCTGCGTCCACACAACCATCCCCCAGCCCACCCCACAGATCTTTTGCTTGCAGAGCTGCCCTACAGGGTTTTCTTGGAGCTTCCTTCATCCTAAAAATGCAACAGATCTTATGCCATCCATCTTGTAACTCCCTGTTCCCAAATATTATGGCCATTGATGTAAAGTGCTCCTGTAAAGAGACAGCAGCATTTGCATTGTCTATTGCCTGTGCAGCTATTGGTATTTTATGCTATCCTTCGTGGCCTGAAAAGTCTGAGTATTTTGCTAAGTATCTTCAAAACAAACTTTTTCCAAGTTTTTTCTTAAGAAAGCTTCAGTTTTACTGGCCAAATTTCAGTTATCACTCTGTTAATCTAGCATACATATATATACAGTCTGAAATAATCCAACACTTTGAGGATTTTTAGGTAGTCTGAGAAAAAAAAATGAGAAGTTTAGCCAATTTCTTCTGGGGTTGAACATGAGCACAAATAATGAGAATTGCTCCAGATGCACATAGTAATTACTATTCTGATATTGGATGGTATCATACATGTATTCCAGATAGCTTAATGTTTTATATAAACTAATATTGAACTGATAAAAGATGCATGTCTTATAAGCCACAGAACAAAGGCCTCAAGGTTCTGAAATCCAGAGTTCTGTGCTAGTTCTGTACCTTCTCTGACTAATAGCCAAAAAAAGTTTGCATGCCCATGTTTGCATATTGTAAGCTAAGAAAAGCTGTTTTCACCCCAAAATAATAATAATTTCTCCCTAAAATACAGAAGTAGAACTTGCTTCCTCAGCAAAACCTAGCATTTCTAACTCCTATAAACTTTGAAAAAAAAAATCCTTATGCAGTTTCAACACCATTAATCTTTTCTGTGGTTTACATATGATAGACAATAGCTATTGGCATTCCTGGTGAAGATACTATTGATTAGCCAAGTAGTTAATTGTCAGTTTGTTGGTTAATATTTTTTCTTTAAGGCTGGCAGCAGCTAATAGCTTCTACCTTTAGGTAATTATTAGCTAAACAGGAAAATGTTCTGAAGTGCTCCAGTCACAATATCAAAGATTATTTAGGCCATTTAGAAGTTTGAGAGTAATGTAAAAAATTCACTTTTTATAATTTCATTTCAGCACTTATGAATATTTAGCAATCAGTTTAAAAACAAGTTATTTGGCTTAATTATTTTGACTTGCATTATGTTCTTAGATTAAGATTCAGCTTTGCTCTTCTACTTACACAAGAGATAGCCAAAATTAGACTGAAGAGAAAAGAAATATGCTAATTTCCACAGTAATTGACTACATATATCAACAATAATTTGACAGGTCTCAAGAAATTTTCAATGAATTTAAAATCTGTCCTTTTGCTTTTAAGCACAGTTTCTTCAGCTGCACATGCTTATAAAATTCTGCAATGTTCTTCTGCCTCTCCCAGGGCTCATCCCACCTCGTTTTCATTAGCTGGCTACAACCCAGTGCATTAGCCAGTGGGCAATGGTCTTACAAGACAGACAAATCTCTTTCTGCACCTTGCATTACCAGCCCACCAAAAATCCAACCCTTTAAAGGGGAGGTTGCAGAGAGTTACTATAACCTACATTAGCAAGGGGATAAATCAATTTTAGGCTGCAAAGGCTTCATAGGATTCCATTTACATTTTTTCACTTACATATTCCCATTATTCACTTACAATTGTCAGCATACTAAGGCAATGTGTTTTAGAAGTTCTAATGAGCACATTCAATTCTGACGAAAAGGCACTATGCTATAGAAAGCCCTCTCTAAGCTTCTCATTAGACATGTCAACTTCCTTTCTAAGAGCTTTCCATTAAGATTCAAATCCTTACCACTGAAGTCTTCAACTTTCTTCAGAACAATTTTTTAATGACAGTTGAATAATATATGCATAGTTTCGATCAAATGATAGTTGACCTAATGAATTGAACTTGTTCGTCAGAAATCTTCACTGAACCAGGGTTAATGGTATTAATCAGCAGTCATGAAGCTCAATTTTTTCTTTATCAATCTGCTTTTGTTGTTCAGATGAAGTCGGTTTCAGTGAGAAACCAAGCTGAGTTTTGTAATAAAGAACTGTCATCAGAAAACACTTGTCAAGAATTAAAGTATATGCAACATGAGATTAACCATGTCACTGCTTTGAAGTTTATATTGTACCAAACAAAGAAATAGAACAAAATTTAAGAAACTTAAAGGAAAAAGCATTTTAAATCTGATTTGGGACACTTATGGGTTTGGGATTTTTTGGGTGTATTTTCTTTTTTATTCTTCAAGTTCCTTCTGTCCAGATCTCCTGGGAAGTGTTCAGTAGTGATCAGTGTTTCACCTTATGATGCTTTTAAGGCTGCAAAAGGGATACAAACTATTTTTTATGATTACAGATTCTAGTGAGGGACTTCTATGTCTCACATATTCTAAGAAACACAGCTGCCAAGACTTCACATGACTTAAGAAATATGCATTTACAATCTGTAAATATCCCATGTCTTCCAGTACTAATATTTTTTATTGTTTCACACTGTATCTTTTGGCTGATGGCTGTTCAGTACTTCAGTCACCAAAAGACATACAAGCATTCTTGCCTATGCTAAAAAATGTTAAACAGTTTTTAGTCAAGCTCATTGGCATCCATATTGTTACATCAGTATAAAAACAGAAATTACACTAGATGATGATGATTATTATTATTATTGACTTTCTCCACGTGCAAATATAAACTTGGCCTGATTTTAAAAAATCCTCTAAAGAAAAAAACCTGACTATTTAAATTGCCTATATACCTAATTTTCATAAGTTTATCAGTTATTCCATGTAATTTTAACAGTTAGTTTCAAGTTGCAGAGTAAGAATCAAGCCTTTATATCCCTTTTAGACTTAATTACAGAAGGAAAATTAAACTGGATTCAATTTGAATATTCAAGTTTCTGTAGAGATTTTCATGGAAAATGCAAGCTGGTGGGTGTGAAAGCCTTGGGAGATGTATGTACATAACAGATTGCCATGGATTAGCAATGTTGCAGACAAGGTACTATATGAGAAGCCATAAGAAGACTTCACTGGTTTAATTCTGGTTTATCTTGTATCAGTAATATTTTTTATGGGCATTCCTTAAGCTACCATATTTATTCATGCAATACATCAAGGACACATGGCAATATGAATTTCTGTGATCAACATGCTAGTTTCCTGCACTGATTGCTCTGTAAAGTTATTTTAACACAGTGACATGAAGTATATTTAGTCATTATAGAATTTTGCTTTACATAAACATGTCTAAACAAACATTTAGCAGATTCATTTAATATCCCATATTTTATTGCATAATGGCACTAATTGCCAGACTTCTTTCAGCACTCGCATTTGAATAACTTGACATCCTTTGCAATCCTATGAACCATAAAAATCTCAAAAGCCTTGAACACTTTACTGGAAAAAAGCTTAACACTTGCACAGGTGAGAAACAGCCAAAGTCAATTTTTCTTGCCTGAATGATGAGTACAGAGGAATAATTGGGATGCGTACAAGCTGTGATCTGGGTCAAGCAATCTAACCATGTATTGTAACACAGATTCCTATACTCTAAAAGCTATAACACTGCAAAACTCTGAGCCTGACCTCTTTGGGACAAGCCAGGTGACTTGAATATTTCTGCCTGAAGTCTGTCAGTCAAACCTGCAGCTCAAAGAAATGTTTGAGATAAACAATTTTTCAAAGGTCAAATGAGGTTAAAGTGAGCATATCCACAGCTAAGACATTTCTATGGTTTGCTGCTCACACTGTTAAATACATTCCTCATTTCTACACTCAATTTTTCTGTGTTCACCTTTCAATGACAGAATTCATCACTTACTGCTATATTAAAAAAACAGTCTTCAGTCAAAAGACTCTTTCTCCCCAAAATACCTAGATTAAAACAAGTTAATCTTTCAAGCCCTTCAAATAATACATCTTAGCCTCATTGGAAGGCATACCACGCTTTTATTCTTTTTTGAATGCACTGCAGCTTTGGTTGTGTTTTGGGTGATTTTTTCCCCTGGGCTCCTGATGTTGTATCTGTACAGCTAACACAGTTGACTTCTTGATATTCACAAGGTTACATAAAACAGAGCTGCCCTTCGCTTTCAGTAGTGACACAAAACAGGGAGCTAGTCCTTTCAGAAGCCTGTGACAACTGTTGCAGGACTGGGTGGTGCCACTTCCAATTGTCTGAAAACCCAAGCCTGATTCAGAGTGACGTCCCACATAAACTCCCATGGATGGTCCCACTCCAGCTTTATTTTATTTACTTATTGCTCCCCCAGGTCTGTCTAGTGTTTGCAAGCTTTTCTAACACTAAGCAATCCAAGACCAAACAATGATCAAATGCATTCAAGAGCCCACAGCTGCAGCATCTACCATAAAACCATATACTAGATGAGTCCATCCTTAAAATAATTTGTTTTATCATATAAACATTTTTATTTTTTTAACTTGGACTGTGTTGCTAGTCTGCTCTGCCTTTTGGTGAGAAGTCAGATAAGCTAAACCTTGTCTTAAGAGCACTTACAACTATATAACAATCGTGTGCTTAAGAAGATTTATTTTCCCTGCAGTATATTGTCCAGAATTGTTATTGCTCTTGAGAAAGTTATTTACAGATTTTTCCTGTATCACTTCCTGTCCTATACCTTCCTAATGCTCTAAGCAATGAAATGAAACAATTTTCTCCAGTTGATGGAAATTTCCCCTCTTTTTAAAAAATATGCTAAAGGCACACTTCAAAGAGTTCTTTCCCAGTTTCTTAGTCTATCTGGCTAAATTGAAAAGAAACTACTCTAACATCCCTCAAGATTACTGAGGAGAAACACTATGATGAAAAACTATAACATCTTTAAAATGTCACAGAATCATGGAATATCCTGACTTGGAAGGGACCCACAAATATTATCAAAGTCTGCTGGCCCTGCACAGGACACCCCAAGAGTCACACCCTGTGCCTCAGAGCATTTTCTGGGGAATGGCCAGAGTTCTACCTCTCTCCAACCTCCATTATGCAAAAGATAGTATTTGCACCATAGTCACTCTTGTAAGTCTCTCCCTAGCCCATCATCAAGTTTTCCGAATTGTTTTCAAGTGCATTTGTACTGCAACTTACTGGTCATTTCATCTAAAGCTTGCAAGAAATTAATTTTGAGAAGAAATGATAGAACAAATTTAATTATTTCCTTTATAAAAAGAGTGATGCAGTTGCTTTGTCAGGTCATTGGTATCTTAGTCTTTTTTCTACTAGCATTTATTACTGTGTGAAATCCAGCACTATAGGGTAACCTCCTCATTCTGACACACAGAAGGCTTTGAAGGCATGAAAATCCCTATCAAGCAATACAGAGCTCAGTGCATCAACTCAGAGATGAGGAGCACAGGAACAACCACAACAAGCTTGAAATAGACAAGTAGAAGGATATTAAATGAATACTGAATGTAAAAGGATTACTTACATCTGAAAATATCTAAAACAAAAAGAAGTATCCCTTTCATAGGCATGCATTCTTTTGCCAAGACAAAGTCTCTACAATACAGAAAACCCAAGGTTTGCAGCTCTGTACAGCATATTTCTTAGATGTCTGAAGATCTTACAGCTGAACAATCTGAGCTTAAGAAGATGAAATTAAATTGTATAATTCAAAATACATTTGCAATGTATTGACAGCACAAACAAAATACAGGTTACATAAATCACTAGGCAGTGTTTTAAGGAGAGAAAATTTTTTGGTAAAGAAGCAGCCCACTGTGTGCTTCTTTCATGACTTGTAAAAAAATTGATCCAAAAGTTTATTATATTTTTTTTTATATTTCAAAATACTAACCATACTTCTTTATCCCCCCAAAATTTAAAAAAAAATGTTTAATATTGAAATACAGATATTTGAACTAACTTACAGCTATATAAAAAATTATTATCCACTAAAGAACTTCAACATTATCTCTAATCACTATCAGGACAATCAGGAGAGGATGAGACTACTTTGGTCGACAAGTTTTGGAGATAAGTTGAGTACAGATTTTTGATCCAACTACTTATACAGTTTAGAAAAAAAACCAACTAGGAGAAATCAAGTGCTACCCCAATAATACAGGGTAGGAATTGAGGCAAGACAAGCTTTCGTAATTCAGACTGCCCCTTTAAAAAAGCCTGCAATTCGAGTCCAGATTTTCCTTGGACTTATCAAACATTATATAGTTAATTTTTTCTTATGAATTTTTTGGTATCCAAAGCAGTCCAAAAGAGTCAGAAGTAAAATATGTTTATGCATCAAAATTATATCTGCATGGTTTCTAGTGCAATTGACAGTTTAGATTTTTGAAGGACTTTTATTTACCAGGAGATGGTTTCAGGGAAGATAGAAAGACTGCACTGAACAAACTTCATAACTGCTTGAACTTGAGAAACATCCTGGATGAAGCTGTCTTCATTGAAATTGGGGAGTTTGAAACCAGGAGATCTGAGAGACACCTTTCAACCATAACCATTCTGTGAAGTGACAAGCCAGGACAGCCAATGTGGTCATTATCCTTGTATCTCCCTCTGACTCCATATCCAAATGTTTTTTAGAAACTGTACCACATATGGACAGGAAACTCAGAGCCAGACCTTTCCTGCTCACATGGGCAAATCCTTTGGACATGACCTTATTGTTTCTGTAAATTCTCCTTGGCCTCACTGTTCCCAAGTTGCTCTGAGGAGAAAAAGTTCCTTCCCATTCTTCCAACATCATTCCACTTCCCAAACCTTATACTGTTTTTAATAGGTTTGATCCCTGCTTCCCTTTTTGCTATTATCACAACAGCAGCACAACGACCTTCTCCTCCTGCATTGAAGTCGTGACAGGAGAGAGTGGCCAATTTTGTTTCAAGTTTCATTTTAACCCCAAAATTTTTAGCAGTTTTACCTGTAAAGAAGTCCTGCCAGACAGTGCTACAGAATAAGCTATTTCTTACTCACAAGACAGTAAATAACTATTTGTTACATAGAAAATTATTGTCCACGTTTTTTTTGTGCTGTGTCATCACCTAACCTACTCATCACTTATTTACCTCCCCAACTCCAAGCTTTTGCTCTACTCTTGCTATTCAGTCCTTGTCTGATGAGCCACTTCAGCTTCATGCTGTATTTTATTCAGCTACAATTTACAGGATTTAAGCTACTGAAATCTCCTTTCAATTGCTCTGGCTTAAGAGATGTATTACTCATAATTCTTGAGAATGATATACAAACAAAGCAGTGAGACCTTGAAATGAAAACTTATATAACTTAATCTTTTAGCTCCCTGCCTGTGCACATGGCACAAAAGTCCCATCAACATGCAAGACATTACTTAGGTAAATGCTACTTGTGATTATATTTAGCATTAGATGCTTTATGATACTTAGGAAAGACTGACAACACTCTTGAACTACAAAAGAAAAGCAGCCTTCTTTCTAAAGCAATACAGTATTTCAAGTTTTTATGTTATGTTACTTCAGACACTCATTACTGGCATATTAGCCCAAGCATTAAGCTCTGAACCCAACTGTGCACACATTTTACTGTATCATTTACTTACCTAACTGCATGAATCGCAGACTTACTGCATGTGAGATTTTAAATCATTGTTCCAGCCTCAACATGCACTAAAAGTCAGAAAAAGGAAAGCAAAATGTTGAGATCTTTTTTGAAGAATTGGTTAATGCTCAGCTAAAATCTCATAAGAATATCAACAAAGAAGTGCTGTTAGATCATTTATGGTCGCCAGTATGAGGGATGGTAATGGCTAACGTTACACAAAACTGAAGAGAGCTTTTATTGAAATTTTAAGGTTGAGGTAAGTCGAGCTCAAGGTATTTTTTTCAGAATCGTTTTTGCTGAGGGCCTTCTGTATATGCAGCTAACATGTTCAGTCTACCCAATATCAACTCACATCCTTTTAAGATTAAGTAAACAAGAAATATCTGTAGGAGGAAGTAACTGGAAAGGTGTTAAATTCTACTAAAAATACGAAAAGCAACAAATGCTGTGAAACATCCTCGATTTAAGCATTCTCATTCATCTGCTTAATTAACAGCACTATGCTCTCAGTTAAAGAATATACTAGCATGTCCAAAGATTTCTGCACCAGTTTCTACAGTTTAGATTATAGTATCCAAAAATCAACCTTTCTTTAAAAGCTTCCATTCCAGTTAAGCTTAACAGATTTATTCTTGCAAGCTGGAACACTGACTGTCTTCAGTGTTTTTAAATTCTTCATATCATGTTGTTAAATTTTTATGTTCAGGCTAGTCTTTAAAGTTTCAAAAGCACACAACTTATTTCTTTTCTTTGAAACCTCCATTTCCATACAGTTCATCTGGGATCTTTTTCTTAAACAACCAAACAAGTTCCTGGAAAATTTGAGATTCCCTTATTTACAGAACAAACCGTGGTCATTTCCGTATTCAGCTACATTTGCCTATGTTATCATAGAAATCCACCTGGATTGAAAATATGCAACATGTTTAAGAGGTTACTTGAAGATATTTTAATAATGCTGTGTCCTCTGGTCATTTGTAACAGAGGTGATGCTTTGTAAACTATAACAGAGAAACTATCCAAGATAGCAACTACTCTTTTCAACTGAAGGAAAATATTTAAAAGTTAGGCAAAGAGTATACCAAACCCACAATGTTAGAAAGGGAATAATCCTTTAAAGGATTAAAGTATCAAACAACTTCACAGTAGAAAAGCAAAACCAATGCTGAATGTCATGTTTTAGTTGCCATGCATACAATAATCTCAAAGTAGTGAGTTAAGATGTGACTACAGCAACTAATGTTGCTGTAAGTACAAGCAAGTACTTCCATTATCTAATTTTTTCTGCAGTATGAAGCAATGGTATAAAAGGGCTTTTTCTGAAACTGAGAATATTTATAGGATCAGGATATTGGAAAGTATTACATATTGTATGAACATTTCAAACTAGAAGTTATAAACATAATTCAGCTGAAAGCTTGGGGTAGTTTTGTCCTGTTGCTCACCAAAATGCCCATGCATTCCTTGTTACTTTTCCAGTACACAGAGCAGTAATTTTATCTATAGACTTGTACTTGCTAAATCCTGCTGATTTGCATTATACCAGTTCCTACAAATAGAGAATGCCTCGAATTTCTCAGAAAGATGGATGTGGTCAGGAAGGAAGCTTGCTTTAGATCACATCTAGGACTCAGATGTAATAATATCAATTAAATCAGATGGATATTTATGCTAGATAGCATGAACAGCAGGTTTTTGCCCTTTTTTCTCACCTGCTCAGGAGAGATCAGGAGAAGAGCCACATCCTGATGCATCATCACACCAAATACACGAGCATTTGTGCAGCCCCTTAAGCTATTGGTACCTTTCAGTAGCACTCAATAACCCCACAGATCTCTGCTCCTACTGCAATCAGAGGAGGGATGGTCAGTACCTTGAGAGAACACACCTTCACTTCATGCTCAGACAAGGGTGCACACCTCTGGCTCCTTCCCTCCCTCCCACTGTAATTAACAGCCAACACAACACAGGACATCCTGACAAATCCAGAAGTCTGTATCAGGAGGGGATCAGTGAATTCTAAGTGCCCTTGAAGGGGCTTTGCATTCTACAAAAGCAGCGTCTGTTTGATAGAGAAAGAAGATAGCAGGAAGGCATCTTAGTCAGTGTGTCAGGAGAAAAAGCCTTGTATCACAGCTATCTCATTTATTATTTAAAAGGTTCTCATGTGGGTAATTGAGATTTTATATTTTCTGAGCAGGATCTCATATACTCCCACTCAATGCCTATTATTTCAAAGAGTAAAAATAACAAAACTACAGAAATGCTGAGCAGACAGCATCTTCTCATTAACATGGATATGTCTTGGTTCCAGGAAGCCAAAAATATAACAGATTTTAGAATTAAGTGCTGTTGGTCAGACTCTGTCCTCAGGAAAGACAAGTCGTAATCAAAATAAATTCTAATGAATGAGATTATTAGTACTTCAGGGTTTAAGTGGTCTATTTCACGACTAGTCCCGTTTCATTCTCAATTGTAGTGTTGCTTTCATTCATTTCTTCCTACTGCATTTTGTGTGGGTTTTACGAGAAATTAAAAAGTCTTCTCAACAATGAGAACCCCATGGAATAATCCCCATTGTGAAGAAACCCTCAAACTTGAACATGATATTATGGGGTATAAAATGTAATGAAATTAAAAAAAAAAAAAAAAGTAGTAAATTATATCCCCAGATACAAAATACTAAGTTCCAAATAAGCAGAACTGCATTTAAATTTTGCTTTTAACTAGCCTTTTGTAGGCATCTTTCCAATTGAAGCAGGGGGGAACTGCCAAACAACTAGATTATATTAGGTGAATGTTACCAATTTTAAAAATACATATATTTGTGTCAAGTTAATAAAATTCACTACCTCACTGGTGAGCAAGTAAGTTAACTCCATAGAGGCATGTGACAAAGCAGTTTTAAATCATACCAGGATGAAACCACACCTTGTATCAGAATTAGGTTCTTAAAAAATTGCTTGGACTCTCCAAGTTGATTTGGATATCATTTAAAGCAGCACATTTGTTCTTACAAATTCACTTATATAGAAATTATCCATTTCCATGTGCCATTTCCCATCAGGGTTCTCTGATGGAGAAGGAAGTTCAGTTTATGCAAATGTTCTGACCTGCTTTGTACTGAGCAGCTTTAAAGGTTTTCAAGTATCTAGTTTACACTCCTCATAATTTACTTGAATTTTACTTGAGTTCTTTATATGTTATTTCAATAGACACTATTACTACTAGAGAGAAGCAGTCAAACCAGACATTGTATTTATCCTTTGATAGAAGTATACACTACAGATAGCTGTCAACTTTTTGGCCTATCTCTTAAACTGATAGCTTGTACAGAGCCAGAACAACCCAGAAATAATATTAAGTCCAGAACATGAAACAATTTAAAAAACAACTGAAAGAAAGCAAAAAATGTGCTTTATCTCTTCTGCTCTTTTGCAGGGGAAAACAAATAAACAAACAAAAAGATAGCTAAGAAAAAATTGTACCTGCAAGTTTTAACCTGCTATTAAATCTAGTCTCAAGTTGGCCACTAACAATTTAGTACTCATTAAAAATGTCTTTAGAGGCCAAAATTTAGGCAAATCTACTAAAAAGTGAAAAGCACAATAAAGAATATCTCTGCTTTGTCTCACTGGTCTCTACAGGAAATATTTCATAATTTATTCAGTCATCAAAAATACTGGATTTACTTGATGCCACCACAATAGTCTAGGCCACTTCCTGAAAAAAAATCACCTTTGGCACCATGGAAGGTTATCTGACATAAATCTGGAAATATAATAATTTTCTTAACTTTGGCTTATTTTCTTAAAATTGGCTTTATTAGTTCCTAATACAGCTCAAAATACTGAATTGAGAAGTGAATGCACAAAGAGATCAATTAATACATTCATGCTGATCTCCACAATAATTTTGCAGAAAAAGCCTAATCATCCCCAGCATATATATGGCAGATTTGTTATACTAGGGGATAGGTAGCTTTACGTATGTTTGGAACAATTAATAGAATATAATTTTCCAGAAATTATACCCAAGGAACCATGCATTAACATGTGTGAAGAGATCCTGGTAATAAGCATGATTTTTTCTGGTATACTTGGAAGCTGTAAGCTTGTCTAATTTTTATTTTCTATTATCAAAATTTCTAACTCAATAGTTGAGTTAAGAATGTAATTCAAACAGTTTACATTGCAACAGTCCAGGTACAGGAGAGCTGATTTTCTCTTTACTTTTCACATTTCATTTCCATTGCACAGAATAAATATAGATTTTCTTAGTAGTCACTTAGATTACACCTAGATATCCATAAATATGCTTTTCTACTTAATCATCAGCAGCCTCCACATCCTATTGCATTAAATCAAGATAAAATTCTGCAGGACAGGATGTAAAGCATGTTTCTGTAAATGACAGGAAAGCAATGAATAATTTTTCCTCCCCATAAATAAAGGTCTTTGATTTTTTTTTTTCCTGGATTCTACCCCTTCTATGACCAGAACAGTTCTCTCTGCATTCTTTTAAATGTATTTATCCTTATGCTGTCTGGTGGAAAACCCTTAAAGAAACAGTCTGTCTGTATGATATAGTTCCAACTATGATACAGAACTTCTGAGTGTTTGATTACTGAACAGGTCTTAAAGTGGTTTCATAGAAAGATGCAACAGATAAAGCCCAGATTTTCTGGCTACTGGCAATGTAGCAGAGAATCAAAGTACTCCATGTACTCATTCAAGGTAAGTATAATGCAGTCTGCCTTATGGGCACTAAAAGTTATGTAGCTACTCCAAGAAGCTTGTTATGCTGGCTTTAGTATCAACATAATTCATACACTCATTTTCAACTCCTGTACAGCCTCAGAAACTTTATTAATGTACAATGTTCTCACTTGCCTCAAGCCAACACAGTCAGAACCATGTGTTTCCACATTATTCCCTTGGACTAGCTGACAATGATGCTCTTGTCTACACTACTAGTAAAAGTAACACTGCTGTGTTATTAAAATTTGCCTGATGCACGTTGTCAAACCAACATATGAAATTTGCACCTTACATCTAGCATCTGAAAAAGTACACACAACATAAAAGAGCCACGTGCAGCAAACTGACTCAAGGCATATAAAGTCCAAATGTTTTTCTTAAGTAGTTTAAACAGAGCATGAGGACTCTTTTCTTGCTGAAAAAATGCAGAAACTTAGTTTAGAAAGACATGACAAGCATGTCACAGCCAAGGGATCTGGCTTGACTTGTGACTTTAAGTCCAGCCTCTTAGCCTCTTCCCTGTTGAAAATTAACAGCAGAAAATAAATTATTCACTATGTAAATAAACTATTCAGCATCATTTATTTAATAGAAGTATTGTCACTACCAATGTATATTTCAGATTTGTTCTAAAGTCAAGAGTATCTATTTAGGAGTTGCAAATTTCTCAGAAAGCAATACAAAAATAATCAAGCAGTGAAGTTTTTTTGGGTTTATTCTAGTGGATTCAGCACAACTTAGACATCCCTGAGAAGCTTATATTAGAATTTGGAGCAAAGTCTCATCAGTATTAATCCTGAAATATGAAACAATAATATTACATAGAACAAAGCCATTTCCTTTTTATTTCAGGGCTACAAAAGAGCTTTACTTTGTTTGACCTCGACCCACAGACATATTTCAAGTGTGATCTAAACTGATGCAGGAAAAAAGTCACTAAAACAGTCAAAGAAAAAAAATCCACAGATTCTACCTCAATAGCTCCCCATTGCCATTTTTTACAAATTGCAAGATTTTTTAACTTGTACACTTAAGCTCTGATCAAAGTTTTATACTTCAACTACAAGACAAGAAAGGTATATGGGATTTGTACCAAGGTATTAACAGGTAAGGGATGTATGTTATGGTCCTGGCTAATCTTGCTTTTGAGGACCTCGTTTTATTGGTTAAATTAGGAGTGCTGCAACACAAAAACAGTGCTGTCAGGAAACCAGAAATTCTGCACGCAGTGAGGACTGTGGGTCAAACCCTGACACAGGCAGCTAATTCTGCTCGTCCATCTACCTCCAAACAGAGCACAGTCAATCCTTCCTTGTCTAGACCCAAGGGGGACTCCATTTCCCAATTTTAATGCACTGAATGCAGAGCAACTACTGAGCTCTCAAATAGACCATGATGCAGGCTTGATTAGTCTCACTCTGAGCCATTCAAGTTTCAAGCACCGGTTCATTTACTTGATATTGAGACTCTGACTAGGTTCTGAAGTGCCTTGTCACAATAAGAAATTTAGTTCAATATTTAACTTGAACTTTTTCCCAAATTCACATAGCCCTAACAGGATGGTAAATGCAGCTGAGCAGTAGAAGTTAGAAGTAATAACTGAAAAGAACAATTTTCAGTCACAAGAAGCGTAAAAATAAAGCTTCAGCTAGACTTCAAGTTTCAAATATTTTTCTAGATTGCAAACCTATTTGAATTTCATGGAAACAAGCAAACAGATCCTCCCAACGTTTTAAATGATCACAATATAGCAATTTAATTATTTCATCTCCACTTATCTTTCTTATATATGTAATGTCAATTACTGAATTTGTCAAGTTATTTCAATCTATTATTTACAGACACTTAGAAGAGATTTTGCTTAACTTGGTACACTACTCAGGTCAACAGGAAAAAAGGTTTGAACAAGGGTACACCTTAGAGAAAAAAAATTAATAAGTATCTCATACATAGGGATATATTGTTCAATATAAGAAGAAAGGCAATGTATGTGGTTGTTATAGTTATCATGAGCAGCCCCTCAGCTTGGCCTAGGACAGATACCATGATCTTGCTGAAGATACTCTAAACTGCAAAAGAAATGTCACACAGCCTTGGAAGTTGTCCCAGGCAACCTCTCACCTCAGGGCAGGCCAAAATGATCAAAATCATTCACACTGGTGGAAGTGTGAACTCATCTCCCACCACTTTTACTGGAAATTGTACCACTCCACAGAAAACCTAATTCCATGTGTAACTAGCGGAATCCTTAGAAAGTTTAACTCACTCCTTCCATAGACATATTTTGCTGTAGTTCTAGCTTATGACTTCTTTACCCCACAGGTGTAGGACAAGAGTAGGTCATTACTTTCATCTTCCCAACAACATTTTACACTCATTTGAAGTCCCTCAGTCTTTTCATTGGTCAAAAACCCCATTTTTTCAGTATGTCCTCGTAACCTCCTTCACATTCTTGACTTCTAATCAATCTTTTTGCTGCTGTCTGGGCAGTAACTGGTCCAGTTGACTCAAAGTGTAGGACCTGGAACTGGTGGTGAAACTGGGCTCTTACAAGTGTGGCAAAATGCATACCAGTGGGTGGGGTGGTTTTTTTGGTACAAGATAGTGCATTTTTCTTTAGAACAGCCCAGTATAAAGTTTTCTTCTCTTGAAATGGCAAGATATTGCGTACTTGTGTTGTATGTGTTTTTTGGACCAGTTTATATGACAAATAATGCCTTTTGGTCTTGAAAAACATTTCTTTGTCTTCCCACTTGGGAAGAACACCGCATTCTCAAACACTGCCTGTGTGCTACCCATGGACAAAATTACAGCTAAGCAGAATAAACTAAATAGGTGAAGGTGAGTGGCTGGCTAACACTTCAAACTGAAAACTTGATAATAAACCATTTTGTGCACAGAATCTGTTATCATGAATAGCCTGTGTGCATCTCTTCACTGCATACTGTTTTCCTACTCAGACAGGCCTTCCACTGGCTTATTGGCAAGCTCATTTTCTGAGGAGCATTTTAGACCTCGTGTGATCTTAATTTATACTAGCAAGCATCTGTGACATGCTCATCAGTATTCACCCTCTAAAAAAACAACATTAAAATAAATTTGTGAAGGAGTTGATAATAAATGAGGTTTTTCTTACTTGACTTGTTCTGCTGTTCAATGCAACCTGCAGAGGATGACTGCACAAAGCCTTTGTGGGAGGACCTCATTTCCAGGTTAAATTATTCCTAACTCAGAGAAGGGTTGTTCCAATAAGATATGTCACTGGAGCTATCATGGAAAGCTTCAGAGTGACATCTTTATAGAGGACAAGTGCACTCTCAGCAAATTCACTGATGACACTGAGCTGTGTGGGGAAGGGAAGGGGTCCAGAGGGACCTGGACAGGCTGGAGAGGTGAGCCCATGCAAATGGACCAAGTGCAAGGTCCCACACCTGGGCTGGGGCACTCCCAGCACACCTACAGTCTGGGCAGAGAATAGATTGAGAGCAGCCATGCAGAGAAGGACTTGTGGGTGATGGTTGGTGAACAGCTCACCATGAGCTGGCAGTGAGTGCTTCCAGCCCAGAAAGCCAGCAAAATCCTGGGCTGCATCCATAGGAGCATGGCCAGCTGGTCAATGGAGGTGGTTCTCCTGCTCTACTTTGCTCTTGTGAGAAACCACCTGGAATACTGAGTCCAGTTCTGGTTGTCTCCAACATAAGAAGGACACAGAACTTGGAGCAAGTGCCACAAAGTTAGTAAGAGGGCTGGAGCTACTCTCCTACACCAGAACTGGACTCAGTATTCCAGGCTGAGAAAAGTCAGGGCTGTTCAGCCTGAAGAAGAGAAGGTTGTGTGGAGACCTCTCAGAACTTCCCAGTATCTGAAGGGGGTTCTGGGAAGCCAGAGAGGAACTCTGCATCAGGAATTGCAGAGATAAGATGAAGAGAAATGGGTATAAATTGAAAGAGAGGAAATTAAGGTGAGATATTAGGAAGAAATTCTTTACTGTGAGGGTGGTGAGACACTGTGTTCAAGGCCTGGTTGGATAAGGCCTTGAGCAGCCTGCCCTAGTGGGGGATTTGGACTAGATGATCCTTAAGGTCCCTTTCAATCTCTTAACCTTCCATAATTCTATGACTTAAATAGAAAAACCACCCAGCAGTACTGACAATCTTGACCTCCTCTTTCCTTCCCTGTGCCCAGTGTTCATCTTGCCTTGTAAAATCAAGAATCTCCTCCACCTTCATCCACCCTAAAGTGGCCATCCTAAAGTGCCACAACCCCCCAAAGAACATGGTACATTCAGCAGGTTTCTGAACATCTTGCTCAGATCTGTCCTGCCATATCAAAACATATTTTAGGAGATGGCATTCCTCTTCTCTACCAAGAATGTTTTTAGTAAATACCTAACATGGAATTTTCAACTAGACATGTCTTGATAGTCAATTAAGATAATGGATATTTTAGAAAAGGAACTTGAAAGTCCTGTTGTGAACACAACAGCCTATATATTGTCTAAATAGCTATTTCAAAACCAGACACAGTAACAGCTAGCCAAGACCAGGGAGTACATCCATGCCTGTGAGGCAGGTCAGCTCCATCAGCCTACTCCATTTAGTGAGTGAAACAGAGCCTGGTGGCAGCACCACCTGTCCTGTACTGCTGATTGGAATCAGGGCTAGAGGCTCTATATCCACAATTCCTTCCTTCATCTTTAAGAGCCTGGCTCACTAAAAAAGCTCTGATTTCAGGCTGCTCAGTGGAAATCTTAGCAATTATGTATTTCACTTAACAAAACTATATGGCTGGTCTCTTCTGCTCATGTTTTCTACTGCATACTGAATTTGCCCATTTTTAAATTAAGAGACATTGCACCAAAGGGAAAATAATCATCAACTCAATAAAAAACTAAAAAAATGAATTCTAGCCTTTTGTGAGTCCCTTGTTTGACTGTGCTTTGTTGTTACTAGTCTGTTATTATTTGCTGTTATTAATACTGTCACTTCCTTAAGTTACACAAGTATTATGAACATGAACCAAAATTAGGAACTCGTCCTTTGGCATTTTTGAGCAGTAGGTGAACCCTTTTAAGTAGTTAATTCCACAAAGTTTATGCTTTTGTTTGCTAGTCAGTTTACCTTGTGTAAGAATAACTTATTCCTTTATAGTTTATGTTAATTCACAGCAGTCAGAAAAATTATTTCCCTTTTAATTTTCATTAATTTCTTTTTTGTCCTCTAATTGTATAATTGCCTGAAGAGATTAAAAGAAAATTTTGCTTTTCAGAAAATAAAGCTTCAAGTCAAGCTGAACAGATAACTTATACCTTGCTGAAATCATACAGCCTAAGGCTGGGAGTGTAAGAAATTTTTCCTCCAGCAATTAGCCGGCTGATTAGATTGAGAATTTAAGGAGCTAGCTATTCATATGCTCCACTGTGATGACTGTACAAACACAGCTTACAGGTATTACCCATGCAGAAGTTTAGGAGAATTGGTAAAAAGGGAAATACAAAAGTGTTCAGACTGTAATAGCCTAATTTACTTCACTTAGCATTCTCACAGGGGTTTTTTTAGGGAAGGAGAACAAATTTGAATAACTGTTCTCTCAGGTTTCCATCTGAGTTTGTCTCTAATCACCCTAAATTGTTACTGATGGATTTTAGCAGTATAATGCAAACCTTTGGCAGGAACTTCTCTGACACTACTTGTCTTTTAGAGCAGAGCTGACATCAATAACAAAACTGATATTGTGTGCTTCCTTGCTTTTAATCAGATTCTGCATCTTTTATAGCCTTATCTCCAGGATAACTTCAAAAGATGGCAAGTGGCATCAGACCTATTTTGCATCAATGTTAGCATGTACTGTGCTCTTCACCTCAAGCCAATGTGACCCCATAAATGTAATTCACTGTACCAGCAACTTGCCCTGACTTTCAAACAGCAAGCCCAGCAGCCACGTGGTCCAGGCTGAATATGACTGGAGCTCTCGAGTCTCAGTTTCTGTTTCTAGCAAACACTTTAGGAGTACTTAAAAGAAATAGTTTCTGTGTTAAGATCAGAGAAACAGTAAAGAGGTAGAAACCAGAAAAACTAAAATATTGCCATTTTTCTGTGAGACCTGTTTTGTCTCTTTGAGGCTTGCTTTACAGTTACAATTATCTTCCAGACATCCTTCATCCTTTAAAAAATGTCTTGCTTTGATAAGCTCAACGATTCTTAGGTTATCGATAACAGTTCACACCATATTTGAAGAACAATTTACATTTGACAGCCAGGAGACAGTGCCACAGAGGAACCATAAGCCTTTGTAGGGCTCTTTTTCTTATGTCAAGTAAACCATTGGATTTTTTTCCCTCTATTGTTGCTTGTCAAGCACATAAAATTTGTCCTTATAATGTTAGGACACATTTTTTCAAGGAAAAGTGGCTAAATACAGAAGCACTAAGTGAAGAACATAATGAATACTTCTAGTAGTGAGTATAAATTACTCTTCTTCCTCATTTGCTCCTCATCTTCTAAACACTGAGTTACTATCAGTTACTGTATTGCTACAAGTTTGGAGGGAATTTATTTTTTCTTACGCATCTTCATGCTGCAGAGGTGCTATTACTATTTGGGTAAGATGACACATTACCTGTACCCCAGTGAGCCTATTTTGCTATGTTGGGGTGACTATTTTAATCTTGCACTAATTCTAGCACTTACCAGTTAAGATCATTTTACAATACAAAGTCCAGTTTAACTCTTTTATCAGCTGTAGACATGTATCAGCTGCTTACCTACTCCTAGTTTTTCTCCAGCTGCCTCAGCAGCAAATGTCTGTCACTTATTTTGAGAAAAAATAAATAAATAGAAAAAGTAATTTTATTTTCTTGGTAGCAGCATTTTAAAAATGGACTTTTTTTCCTAGAGTTAAACATCTGTATATAAAGAGAGCTAAAAAATCTGCTCACTAATTTAACACCTCTTCCATAATACTAGCAGCTTGAGTTTGAATATTTTCTTCAGTTAGCAGGCTTGAAAAGTGACCCAACTTAAATGTATTTCCCTATATTACACCTGACACTGCACATGCAATACAGCAGTCACTCCTGCTCTCTAAAGGTAGTGTCAAGAGTCATCATAAGTTTCAGCCCTTCCTTGAATCTCTTTGAATGTCTAAAGTAAGGAGAGAACCCCAGGTGGGGCAAAGCCCCTGGTGTGATTGCTGCCACATGCTTCTCATAATTAAGCTGCAGGCAACAGAAAACTTTGCAGCTAGCAGGTCTTCCTTCCCATTACTCAAAGACACAATGTTGATCTAGTTAAATATTTTCTAATTAAGATGAAGAAAACATAAAAAGCCAATACATCAAACAAGTTAATGTAGTCAACTACAACAATTACCTTAATCAAGTCTTGAAATATTGCATCTGAGATGAACTCTTTTCAAACAATAAGTTTGGCTGTGTTAGAAGCACCTATTCATCATTTAATGAACACTCAGACTACAACCATTAAATTAAGTGTGTGTTTTGCATTACCCTTGCTGTAATTTACAGGTCAGGTCAATGAGCAATAACATTACTACAAGAAAAAACCCGTGCAACTTCAGGCTTTATATTTAATTTTAAAGCTTCAGTTTCATGTTAACACTATAGTCAATGTGATTTCATAACACAAATTAATCTGTTCTCTGAAGATACTAGATTGTGCTTTTCTTTTTCCATAAATCATATCAAGGAGCATTTTTTTCCCTGAAAATACAGGTAGCAAGATAGCAAGTTCAACTTAACCATACTTTATTCATTCTATGAAAACCCTCCACAGCATAAAATTAAGAAATATCAGTTCCTGCACACTATTCTGAGGCCCATTCTTGGAGAAAAGACACCAGTAGGGAGTATATGAACATTGCATAGGCTTATTCTTCATGACTGAACTCCTATGGGGGCAGCAAGAACAAAGTGAGCCAAAGGAAATACAACATACTTTCAGAGACATATGCAATACTGCTAAACTATTAGAAGATCTAAACACTGGATTAAACAAGAAAATAAAAAAAAAAAAACCCCAAACAAAACCAAACAGGTAGATGCTTTAATTGTAAATTTTATGAAGAAACCAGTAATAATATCAAACTATTTCTTGACTCTTGCTTTAAAACAATTTTAACAATGCTGTCAAAAGAAAGCACAAAGATTATTACACATCCTTTTAAAGAGTTTTCATTATAGAATTCTAAGCATATATGGTAAACTAGACCAGCACGGGAAACATCAGAGGGAAAGAAAAGGCAAAAGTACAACTTTTTTCCTAAATGTTACTGCTTAAGGCTTAAAGCATGTTGATAAGTAGCAATTACTAGTAGCACATTAATGGCTTTGTATATAGAAATCATTTACTAGGACTATTAACATGGTAACAAAGAGGTCAGACTAATCATACAAGATATACCTTTGCATATTTTAAATAACAATTTTCCTAATGAATTTTAATCAGACAGACATTCCAGGTAAGTACTATTTCTACAATTGTGTCAAACTGTTTTACACCTACAATGTAGATATAATAGTTAGCAATTTTGGATAGTCCCTTAAATTTCTTTAACAGCCTGAGAAAAAATTTAGGTGTTTCTAAGGAATTGATTATTTCATTCTAAGATAAGTGGGCCTGTAAGGATCAGACAAATCCTATTTTTCAACTGTTTTTTTCTACTAGTGACTATAAAGGGATTATAGCCAGCTGCCTCAGTGGCATGATGCCCATTCCTGAGGATTAACTTCACTTTAGCAGCAATTCTTCCATAATCTCACAAACTGTTGAAGTAGCAAGCCATGTCAGAAAAGCAACTAATTACACTTAGAGTTACTTGGTCTTAATATTATGGTCATGTACTTTGAAACACAGAATCATTTAGGCTACACAAAACTCCTTAAATCCAACTGTAAACCTAATGCTGCCAATTCCATCACCAAATCACATTCCTAAATGCCACATCTACTCATCTTACCAATACCTCCAGGGCTAGTGACTCAGCCAGAGCAGCCTGCTCCAAGGCTTGACAACCATTTCTGTGAAGAAGTTTTTCCTGTTATCCAATCTAAGCCTCTCCTGGCACTACTTGAAAAATAATTCTGAAAATAGTCATTCAAGTCCCCTGCAGTGAAAGTAAGTACTTCCAGTTTAAGAAGAAATACAAAAGACTAATAATTTGGAATATCAAATATTGAGGGAAGACTTCAGTGTTACCCTCAAGAAGCACTCAAGTAACCTGCTTAAGCTCAAGCAGCCCATATTTTATTGGAACAGTGAAAGCTCAGATAGTCTTTAAGAATAAGGAAAATGGTTTAACAGATTTGAAGAAATACACCCCAACCAAAGACATCCACATCTCTTTCCTTCCAGCCAAAACCTCTATATTCTATTCAATTAGTACAGCCCTCAAATGTAGCAAGGCCTCAGTCTTGTTCAGGGTCTTGTTTTGATGGAGAGTTCACTCAGATATAATATCCAGACAAAAAAGTTGTTTTAGAATGCAGCTTGGAGCCCCAGGCTCCCTCCAAATACAGAAAGGTGATGCTGAAGGCAGTAAACACTCCACCATGAAAGAAACAGAATATAGCCTGTTAAACCTCTCCCAAGATACCTCTAATCCCATTAAATTACATGAAGATGCCTTACCTGGTGTTCCACTACTAATCTAGTGTCATTCCTAATGACTGAAGTCCAATAACAAAAGACTTGCCATAGCAAAAACCAGCAAGAAGTTCTGGTTCAAGTGCCCAGGCTGCAGCTGGCAACAGCAATTCCACTTCCAGCTGCTGCCTTTACTGCCTGTGATGCAAGGCAGCTGCTCTGCTCAGCCACCAGCAGCACAGCTGGTAAAGGGTGATTCTTTTTGTCTTAATCAATTAATTAGGATAGTTCTATCGTGTCAGTAAATAGTTAAAGGAAACATTTTACAATCATCTGCACAGTAATTCCTACAGTTAGTGCTCTTTTGGCGTTTTAATTGCAGCCATCAGTCTTCAAATACACAAAATAGTAGAAATTTACCTTCAGCACACAGTGGTTTGGCCAAGTAGCAGCACTTGGGTTTTTGTCTTTCAATCCAGTTATTTTATATCTGCACCCATCTGACTTTTCAAAAGGAATTGAAAGGTAACTGAAAAGAAAAAAATATGGTTTTATCCCACAGCACTTTGTTTTTCCATTTTTGAACTGTTACACCTTCTTTTTTCCATAGGCATATAGGAAGGTCAGAGAGCTCAGGGAACCTCAAAAAGCTTTTCAACTATCAGTGAGGAAAATTTCCAGCAGCTTCTACTTGCAAAAGCTCATGAGGCAAAATAGAACTGACAAGATTAATATAACAAAAAAGCCTATTGAAAACAGCAACTGATAGTATCAATGTTTAATTCTAGGTATAAATGCAGTTCCATAGCTCCGGTAGACTGTAATTTTTTTGACATTTATCACAGAAAAAGTGAGCATCTACAGTTGCTAAATGATAGAGAAAAAACCCTGCTCTTTGTTACTTTTACATAAAGATAGGATCCCTGATGTGTACAATATGCCCAAAGATATGGGTGCGACGCCAAACTCCTTTAATTTCTCATCCATCATAGATGAGCACAAGGGCAGCATTCGTGATGGTTTGAAAAGCCCCATGTAAACCTCATGTTTGACTTCTGATGGACTGTGGAGGAGGTCAGATGTCTGCATCTAGGCTCAGTCATTGCTGCGCCAACACACATCTTCAAGTGGCATCTTTTTTGCTTCATTCTAATGAAAACTCAACCATGGCAGTATCATATCAGTGTATATTTTTAAGCACATATTGCACATGAAGGTTCTACATGTAACAAATAACAGCAAACTATTTATGTTGCCCATTAGAAGGCACACTTCTGTTTCCAACTAAGAAGGTTCCTCTCCTGCCCTCCCTTCTTCCCTCCTCTTATTGAGGTATAAAGAGTTTTACTATGGCTGCTTATGCCAGAAACCTGTTGAGGGGAAGAAGTCTTATTTGTGGTCAAAGCTATAGGCTTTTTTCTCAGTACAATAATACTAATTACTAAAAAAAAAAAAAAAACCTTAAGAACACTTTTCAGAACTAAATGAAACAGGAAACAGACACCATTTGAGGATTGGAGGAATTCTAGACAGAAAAAAACCAGAAGTCATTTATCAATCAGATTTTGGGAAGAGGTCAGACTGACAGAATAAAATATAATTTAAGGAATTTTTTTCTCGTCTTTCCATTGTCTTTGTGCAAATTCACAGTATACTTGTAGTGCAAGGGTAGGGGAGAGAGTATAATGTGCCCTGAAAGAACAGAGAAGACAATTTGAAATTTGCCTTTCCATGGGTTCTGTCATCACCCTCGCTTTTCACTGGATTTTCATCAAAATTTTCCATTCTGCTCCCAGACACATGGTGTCACTTTTGGGGCTTCCCTTTGGGGTTGTCACATGCAGGGCCAGGAGCTGATGACTGAATATGCTGAGTTGGAAGGGTCCCATTGGGTCTGACTGCTGGCCCTGCACAGCACCACCCCAAGAGTCACACCCTGTGCCTGAGAGCATTGTCCAAACATTTCCTGAGCTCTGTCAGGCTGTTCCTGAGCCTGTTCCAGTGCCCAAACACCCTCTGGGCGGGAAAACCCTTTCTAATATCCAACCTAAACCTCCCCTGTGGATATTCTATCATTCTCTTCCATCACAAATCAACTGAATAAAGAGTGGTGCATTACTTCTAATACTTAAGCATTAGAAATAGTTCTAATTTCCAAGTTTTCAATTTTTTCAAGTTGTGCAAGAATAATGCAAAATACTAGCAAATTTTTCGCCTAAGATACCAAAAGTTTAAGACAGAAAACAATTTACAAATATTTTTCAGTAATTTCAAAAGACTTGGCAAGTCTGTCTGTTTCAGCATAACCTAAATTAAAAATAGCGATATGGGGATAGAAAGAAGTCAGACCTTTGAAATAGTAGACAAACTGCTACAAAATAGCATTACTCATTTTTTTGACTGACCAATCTTTTTGAGTTTAGGTGTCTAATAAATAAAATTAAGTAAAATCTTGCTACTCGCTTGGGGCTTCTGGTTGTTCTTTCATCACTCATTAGTTCTATTGAGCACAAGGAATTAAATCTATACTGCAACATTCACACACTACTGGTATTTTACTCAGCAGGTCCCTCCCTGCTGAGCTGCTGTACTGCTGATCATCTGTTAACTGATTCTAGCACTGTACAAAGGCAGTAAGACACCACCAAAACCTACCACCTACACTACTTTCCACTAATAAGGACGACTAATTCTATATTGCTTATATCCCAACCTGTAGGTGTTCATCTGCATGTCATAGCTTTTGCTACAAAGAGGTGCCAAAAACTCCATCTTGTCATTATGCCTTCTGGGAACCCACATCAATAGCTCTACACTGAGCTGCATCACTCAGTACCTTGTAAAACCTACAGCATGCACAGAGCAGGCATTTTTTTTATCTTTTCTTCTTGAAGTGCTCCCCATAAGCATGTTTTAATGACCAGCAGAAGTAGGTTTGGTTTTCATGAAGCATCAGTAACCTATATGGACATGGATTAAGTGACAAGCAGCTGTGTTTCTAAATACTAACCACTGTCAGCCAAAGCAGTGGGACACTGACACGACATTCAGGTATTTCCTCTTCTCCTTATTTTTAGTAAATGGCACTTGCCTTCCAGTGAGCCACTCACCATCCTCCTACTCCATCACACACAGAGCACCCCAGGCAGCCAGGCAGGTTTGTGCCAGTTATCACCTTCAGAATACACAGCATGACCTTCACAGTGCCTGCTAGGCAACCTTCCAATTCCCCTATCATGGTAATGAGAATCCTTTCCTTTAATCTGATATTTTTGTCATGTTGTCTTCTCCCTATCCTTCATGCCCAAGCTCCCAAACAACAATGGGTTACAAGATTGTTTGTGAGTGTTTTCAAAACATTTGAGGTGGCATGTTCATAGCTGTAGTCAAGAGCCATATCTTTGTAGGGTCAGAAGGATCATGATGCTACAGAATAACTTAGTTCAAGTTTGTGAAATAACTCTAGACCTCTTCTGTGTCTTAGAGCCTTGGTAATTTATTTGGAAACTTTAGGCACATTACATGAAGCAATAAAACTTTTGGTTAGAAATCTTCAAGATTTCAAGAGGACAAGTATGTGCTTAAACATTTAATTCCTTATGTAATTCCCTTGGGCTTGCCAGTTCAGTATTTGAACCAACATCATTGCTATTTAAAAGGCTAGAAGAAAACTGAATAATGTATTGCCTTAATTACAAAATATGGTTTGGTAAGAACAAGAGAGGTCAGCTCAGTTACATTAAGAATTTGGCACACTCACCTCATTCCTTTCCTTATTCCTGTTCCTGCAGGAATATGTTCCTCCACACATGTGGAGTTGTAGTGACAAACCTGTCGTCGTTCTGTTTGACAAATGGGTTAGCCTATATCAGACATAAAGGGTCCAATATGCTCTTACTTTACACACAGCTCATTATCAAAGAAAATACTTTTTTGTTACCAATTACTAAGGCTTCATTTAAAGGTTTGACCTTTTCCCACTGGTCTCCTCATTAAAGCTGTAACAAGTAGCTTTAAAAATTGGCAATAATATTGATTTCTTAATGTGACAATTAAAGTACTAATCTGCATATTCCTCCCCCCAAAGCTGAGTACATGCTCAATCCCACTCAAGATACCTAATCCTGCAATCCCTTTCCCTTATATTCTGTACTTGAATTTTACAACTGTTGTTTCTTAGCTTTGCTCATTTCTAATCCTCTCGTCTCTTACATTTTAAAGTTTGTTCATATTTTACTATCCCCTTCCCAAATATCTCGTGTGTGTTGACTTGTCTGCTTTCCAGATTCTAACAGAAACCTAACTAAGGTATATCTCCCAGATGTTTGCTATCTCACCAGAAATTAATCTCACTATCTCAGAAGGGAGGCGAATTTATGGAAAAGGTAATACAACTCATGGAAATACACATGGCAAGAGATCCCTCAGCAGGCACCAGCAACAGAGGTACTTTTTAACTAGGCCATTAAACATCAGAAACATCCTGATTAAAGGGTTCTGATATTCAGGGAGTTTAGGAACACAGCCAGCCGCCAAAAAGTACCATTGAATCCTCTTACTTGTACTCAAGAGCCATAAAGCTGTGAAGGACTTAACAGCAGACGCTGAGAAAGGACTTCCTTGTCTACACAGAGAAGAGATCATCTAAATTAAAAGCTTGTTTTCAGGCTCTGTAAAGGCACATCAATTCTGTAGCTGGCCCACAAGGATATTCTTCACTCAAATATAGGGGCGTAGCTTTACATGCTTGATCAGCTAAATGCTTTGCTTTCATTTTTCTTTAGTTTTATTGACTGTTAAATGCCACAATGTCACATTGCAAGGGCAATTCCCTGCTGAGTTCCTACTGAGGCAGAAGAGCTTCTGGTTGGCTTACATGAAGCTCTGCTGAGTAAACCATTTCTAGAATTCTGTTCCCCAATACTCTTCTCACACAGCAATCAGGTAAACTTAAGCTTTTAAAACATTAAAATAAGGTCTGTATTTTGGGTTCAAGTCAACTGCTGCAAACTTGAACTTGGCAGAGGACATTGCACTGTCTCAGATCACCAAGCAAGATGAAATCCTTTTTGTTATGTGGTCATTCAGACTCATGTTTCTGATTTAGATGCTGCCTGCAGTGATTCACACAACTGAGAGATCACATTGACTCAAGAGTGCAAGTAATAGTGCAGAAGTTCACTGATAAAGTTGTTATCTAGCTGAAGCCTTCACACAAGCCACTCTTACAAAGAAACCACCGACAAACACTTTGACTATCTAAATTTTCCCGATTCACTGCTGATTTAAAAATCAAAAATTTCCACAGCAATTCTTTCTGTACCCTAGGAAGCTGCTTAAGGCATCACAGCCACACATTGGCCACTGCTCTCTCATTTTTTCAGTCTGTCTTAAAGCAGCCCACTGGTTCCTGAGGATATCATCAGTCCAGATCAATTTGAATTTCACCTTCCTTTTACCAGCAGGTATTTAAGCACATCCTGCCTTGAATACCTGAAGTCACAGTTCATTTCATGCTCCATTAACAGAACAGGTAAGCTTGTGGATTTACAAGATATATGCAAGTACAGAGGGCTGTTCCAGCCAATGCTGTTAGTTACAGCCCCAATTGCATTCAGGTTCCTTCTCCCTCTCCCCCTTTCTCCCCACAAAAAGGAGCTGCAAATTGAAATTATGCTAACCGGGTGTGCTCACATGCAGCTCGTGCTGTGTGATACTTGTACACCATTTGAGCAATATTAATAGAACTGGTCCTAACCTCTTCTCTTGCTTTTTGATGCAGCATATGAAGATAAATTTTTCAGCACACCTTAAGGCATGTGACTATTAATCCCCCTAAGTCTCTATGAACCTCCCTCTGACTTGTCACAAATGATGAAATAACTTTAATGACATAATATGCACACTATATGTTATAACTTTGGGCATACAAAGTAAGTTAGTAGGTAGAGGCCTCTACCATCAAATAATTTCATTTTTTTCTATATGTAGCGTGGTATGCAATAACATAATACAGAATTATGTCTCGGCATAATATAGAATCAAGTGCTATATACACAGTCTTGGTCAAAAGAAAGCACAGGACAGAATATCCCCCTCCAAGTTAAATATTTATTTTCTTGATTACAAGGATCTCCACAAGAGCTCACAACTTCAAATCATAGCTTTAAAATAGATAAACATTGTTATTTTTTACTTTCCCTTTTAACTTTCTTCTCTATCCAAAGCCTACTATTCACTAGACTTAAAAATACTGATTAGACAGCTGCTATATTTCTTTTAAATACTTTCCATTATTGACATTTTTTAGGCAGCTGAGTATGGCATTACCTTTTTCCAGGTTCCCACAGCCTGAAACACAGCATTTGCTTTCTGTCTCTATGGGTGCTCAAGCTATGCAAATGTCAACAGCTTACAGAGTCTTGGTGAATGGAATGAACTGCCCAATGAGCTGATGGATTGAACTGTATTTTTGTCACCCCTTCTTTAATGGCCCTGTAACACATTGGGACCTTGCTGCTGGTGTCTCAGTTACTGTCTGACCATGGCACAGGTGACCACATCTTCATCCTCCAGCTTTACCTCTCTACAAGGCTTGCAGCTGCTGAAACCCTGCTGTATTTAGCACAGGTGTGGAAACATGGTGATATCCCCTAACAGCTCTCAGGAAGCACCTTTTGAAGTGAGATAATGACTCATGCAGGTAGCTAGCAAAGAAACTTTGCATCAAGTATTATGCCTGCTCAGTACTATAGCAATTTATCCAATTCTAATGTTGTGTGTCCCATTCTGACTGTTCCTAGACAGCTCTTCTTCCTCCCAGTTCACTATGCATTTAGGAAGATATAACCTGCTTCACTAGTATCAAAGTGACATGTGTTCCTCCTCCATATATTTTTCCTCAAAAGAAAATAAAAAGATTCATATCTATTATACACTGAATAGAACTATAGAGAGAGACTTTTCTAGCTTTTCAAAAGTATCTCAATCGTTCAAGTTTCATTCCCTTCAGTCCTAACAAACGATGAATATGCTTCTAAGAGAGGGTCAAAAATCAAAAATAAAAGTATTTCAAATAACTTTTACTGCTTCATAATTCCCCACTTGCTTATTGCAGCTGGTAGAACCACAGAAGAGTACATCCCTTACTTTGTAGGATTTGTAGGTACTTGTCTACTAAATGTTCAAAATTGATGCCAGAACAAGTTAATTGTATAAAAAAGCTTTGACTTGTCACAGATCCTACTTGTCTCCTAGCAGCTCGAGAGCTAGCAAGGTCAGCATTATTTTGTAAATGTAATTCACCCATGCTATAAATCACAATATGTTCTAAGACATGTACAAGGCTATTTAATGCTGTTCCTTTTAAATTACTGATGTTTCAAGTACTGCATAAGACTATTTTTCTTGTTTATTTTTAATTTTGCTGTCATAGAGGTAACCCAAAGTCAACTTAATGAGGCCATAATGTAATTTCACTGCCATAAACTGAAAGTCATTTGCATATCTTCAAGCTTCCCCATTTTATCTTCATCTAGTATTCACCATTATGTAATATACCTTCTCAAGATCTTCATTACCACTTAACTGAATACAAACTTTCTTCATTAGGCTTGAAATATGAGCCAAGCCTCTTAGTCTTCAAGTTATACATGTGATAGATAGGATGCTTAGTCCTACTCTTTTTCCTTTCTGATAAATTTGAAAAGCTTGGGTTCCTTTTTACACCTTAGATTAGCCTTCACTCATAATTTCTTGCAGCATGTATCTTTTTCCTAGAAGGCTTAACTGACTAAATTGCTTCCTCCCCTTTTCTCATTTCTAACATCATCGTTTCTCAGAAGGGGCCTGTGCATTTCAGCAGAAAATTTAGGCATTCTGTGCTGGGTAAATCAAGAGCTTACTTACAATCATAGCAACCCCAAACTGTGTCAGAGAAATGTCTATATTTTAGATTCCATTTCACCAAAGGTACTCTATCACCCCATATTTAACTTTGAGGGTGCTGTCCTTTTTCTATAGTTACTTATACAATTGAAATGTGGAACTGGTAAAAGTTAGAGGGACAGAACCTGCTCCAAAATTTTGATTAGCAAAACAAAAGCAGTGACTTTTTCTAGTAAGCAACTGATAATTTTAACATCACTTTACCTCTTGTGTATAGGAATATCGAATGTTTCAAATAATTTCTAGACATGACACAAATGCTATGTTATAAGCAGGAGTTATTAGTCTCTTGAGCTACCCAGTTGTACAGAGCCTTCGGTAACTCACCACAGAATTTCTTACCAGCAATTAGCAATGTGTCTGGAAAACACCTTGCACTGATGCAGCTAATCTTCACTTACACACACTGAAGGCCAGCTTCTTTCTGATTGTTATGCTCAGGTCTGCATTTCTTCTTACACTTCACTTAATCTTTATTAAAGTTTTAAAGTCAGCCAAGGCAATTCTATCTTCAGGTATGACTATGCAGACAGGTGCAAATCTCCTCCCAGCAATGTCAAGTGCAATATGTGAATGTTATAGAGCAAAGGCTAGACTGAATTTCTTCTTCCTGTCCATATATACATACATACATATACATATACAGTATATATATATATATATATATATACACATACTGCCAGTGTTTTAACAGAGGCACATCTCCTGCTTTCAGGGAAAGGTGGCAGACAGCTTATATCTTTAACTTCTTCTAGACAAATCAAGAAAGGAAAAAACTCCTACACAAGTCATTGTCTTTCAACATCATTTTGCTGCTTAAATTCTAGGCAAATGGGGTAACCAATTCTTGTTTAGCGCTTTCTTTGGAGGAAGGACTCAATCCATATCAAACATTATCAGTATAAAAAGACTGACTTGTGCTGATCTGAATCTCCAAATGGGACAAGTGAAGTAGCCAGCTCAAGAGACTAACACACATGTGAGCCAGTACTCCTTTGGATACTGGTTGGGATCATGCCCCAAAACACATGGACCACTCATGTTAAAAACCTCTTCTTCAAGAAGAAAGCTTGCTTATATTTACAAGGGAACTATGTGTATCTGTTGGATCAGCAATTCCATGTTCTCTGCTGCTCTTCTTTCAGAAATGCACCTTTGTATAGCAGATTGAATTTATTTTCTTTAAATTTTCACAGAGTTTTAGATTTTTCTATTTGCAATATTCAGTATCCAGGGATGTTAGGCTAGAATTTAAACATTTTGGACTTGTCTGATGCATTTCAAACTTACCTAATATATTTGCTTATCTTTGCACTGCTTCCCTTTCATCTTCCCCTCCCATACACGACTGGTTTTGACCTTGTTGGTACACCTGCTATTTCCATGCCACAGGTTTTGCATAATTACTGACTGCTAGAAGCAGTCATAACTGAACATAACTGAAATTACGGAAAAAACAAAATCATTTACAGACCCTTGAATACATTGTTTTTTATTCACGGACCTATCTGTGTATTAGTTTCACACTTGCCATTTTGTCTTGCATCCATTTCTTTAATAATCATTAAAAAACCCCCATATATAGCATGATTTAAGCTGATCAGAATTAATAATGTATTTACAGCCTTAAGCACAGACCCTACTTCATCCACCAGTATTTTCTCAAATCCATGTACAAACCTCTGGATATTGGATGCTTCCAGCCTCCAGCACAATACATTTTGAGCAAAGAAATGGAAATTATTTGACAAAGAGTCCATACCTGCTATTTGGTCTTGTATTTTACAAAGTGCTACTGAAACAGAAGAGACACAACCTGTAATTCCAGAGCTGTCAACTCCAGTCAACAGGCAAGATGTTGATCTGTTTTGGGGATTTTTGTAGCTAAGACTTGTGAATCATGCAGCATTAAGCTGATCTCAGTTTGTGTTCTGCAATGTAGCTCTGTTGCAGATGAGAAGTTTTGAAATAAAGAAGCTACCTAAAATATTTCACAATAAAATAGAAATACCTAGCTGCATTGGGCTATTTATGCCCAGTATTAGTGAGAGTGCAACCATTTTATTTCAAGCTCCTGAGACTTGAAAGATATTTTATGAGTAATAATCCCTCTTATACTATGTAAAATCAAGTGGCTGAATTTTGAACACAATTGCCTTTTGCTTCCAATATATTGTACATGTTTGTAGCTTCTCAGATGTGTCCAAATTCCCTAGTTCAGTGTTACCTAGCTATTAGCTGCACACCCTTTTGTTACCCCAATCCACTGTGTTTCTAAAGAATGGTCTCCTTTACAATTTAACAGAGTAAACGATCTAAACCTGAACATTATGTAGTTTATAGAAAAAAAATGCAGAAAATTATGTTAAGCAAACCACTCTTTAATACTAATAATCCTTTTTTATGTCCGGAATGATACATCATGAATTGCCTTTTAACCACATTTGATTCTTTCTCAAATTTACCTTTGTTCATACATCTCCATCAGGCTCTTATTCAAGTAGCTCCTATTATCACTCAGCCACAGTTACAACACCTGTGTTCTGTAGGATCAGACAGAGCTAAAACAGCAAATTCCAGCTTTTTGATGATGTTACATGAAGTATTTATTACTAGCATTACTTATGGCTTTCATGAAAAGAAAAAAATTACCTTAGTAACATTACCGTGATTGTGAGAGAATATCATAAAATGTCAGATTGTAATTAAAATTATGAAGAAACGATTGTATACCATAAAAGATACTAAGCCAACCATGTCAGAGAGATAAAATTACAAGAACCTGGTTTGTGAAACTACTTTCCCTGAATAATATTTTGCTCTATAGATTCCCATCTATCTTTTTACTTTTTTATAGTTTTTTTTGTTGTACTTTGTATTAAAATTACCAAAAAAAAGGCAAATCAGAATCTTTCAGAGTTGGTTTTTTTCCTCTTTTCTTGAAATATATTTAAATACACTTTTAAAGACTAAAGTAGCCTAAAATTTTATGCAGGGCTATAGCCAGTATATTTTGTTCATTAATGATTACAATTTCCTTAGGTCTTCCTTTAGGACTAGTGTGCCTATTCATCACAGAAGACTTATCACCAGTTCAAGCTGGAAAAAAAAATCAAAATAAAACTTGCTTATTCCTAGCATGTCAGATATGCATGTTTCTCAACGTGTCTCTTTTCACTAGAGGTTTAAATTTGCAAATCAGTTTCTTTTGTTCTCTAACAATTCCTCAAGTGCAGATTTTTGAGTAATGTTAAACTCTAGCAATATCAGGAGGGTGATCTGATGGCCCTTTGATATTTTGATAATTCAAAGCAGCAATGCAGTCTCGCAGCAAATGAAGCTGTACATTCATTTCCTTCAATTCCACCCAAGCAGAGCCAAAAGCTTTTTGCTGTATGCTCTCTGAATGAGCAGGTTCCAAATCAGTACATAATTTTACTTTCTTAGAAACCTGCTGCTTACATAGTTTTGCTCTGCATTTTCAGCCATCCAAACAGAAAAACCAAAGGTAGCCAAAAGGCAAGGACAAGCAGATTCTGGGACTATAACCATGGTTGCCATTAGCTTTCCAGTGAGTTGCTGGAAACTGGCTAAATGACCTTTATTTGCAATGACACGGGGTGAAGGTAATTCTGTTTGTATTATGGCTGGCCGGTTTTTTTATTTTAAGATGAATATAAAGACTTGGATTGTGATGGCTGTTAACAACTGAATACTGATTATCCTTAATGCACCTTAGCTGTACCCTTTTTGTTGAGAAAGGCCACAGTCCTGAAATAGGTCTGACTGCCTTTCTGCTTAATTTTACGATCCAGATGGATAGTATAGAGGGAACACAGATCTTGCTGATTATTTTTAAAGCATTTCAAGAAATGAGACTAATCATAGCATGAGCCGTATGCCATCGCTTATTTTATACCTCTGGGTGTTGAGCACACAATTTGGAAGTTTGCAAAAATGTCAGTTTATAGATCCTTCCTTGTGATATGGGACTCTGAAATCTCATTGTTTATGCTGTAATACTCTCACTAGTAACTTCCATTTCTCTCAGTCCATCTTCCCAACATTACAGTGCCACATGCATGCTTTTATTCCCTTAACTGCTTACTGTGCTAGGTATGGATAAAAACAGTTTGTCCTGGTCTGAGATAAAGAGGGAAAATAATTACTTTCAAATATAATATTAATATGGAAGTTTTCATAACTGGCTTTCCTGGGTTTAGTTTGTTTGGGTTTTTTTTGTTTGTTTTGTTTTAAACTAGGTAAGATTCATTGGTATATTAAATCTTTTACTTTCCTAAGGCGTGTCCTTCCTGAATTTAAAAAAATTCAGTGAGAGTTCTGGAAACTTTCACTAAACCATTTGAGTTTTCCTGTATTTCTCAGCATTTAAATTTTGGCCTGCATTTTCAGTGTGTAGATTGTTAGGTGGAATTACATTTTATCAATAGCATCTTCTGAAAAATAAGCAAATAACAAAAGAAGGAAGTTTTAGGTGAGCACTATAATATGTCTGAGAGACCAGTGACTACCTTTTTATTCATCAGGCACAGGAAGGATGAATATCTCATCATGGACGCCACAAACCCCTCTATATATGACTTATCATAGTGATTCATTTCCTTCAATACAAATATGTATGTTGGGCTATGCTTGTCTTTGGTTTAGTTCAGCTGAGGCACAAAGGAAAATTTAAAATATACTTTGATCTCAAAGATATTCTCAAAATGTTTCAATTGGCTTTTCTACAGCAGGAGAGCAATTCTTTCATTTGTCTCACCTAGGGAGATGTGTCCCTCTGGGGACCCAATCATTTTCTTAATTAGGTGAACAGAGAGCAGCCTTGAAACATTTTCCAATTACATCAGCAAAGATTTGGCTGTCAAAGAGTGAGACTAAAGAGAAACATTAAAACAAAATAGTTCTGATTAAAGGCCTGCCTCATAACACTCTGTTGAGCATGGGGTACAAGTGCTGAACAATACAAGGTAAGTCATGAAGCAAAAATAGCACGTTCGAGTTATCACTACATATTAAATTTCTTCATTAAAGTAGAGGTAGTTAAGTCTGGCTTCTATTACTGCTAATAAACCAAGAGTCATATCAATAACAACCATTTTTGAAGGCTGTCAGACATCTTTATGGTAAATTTCTAGCCTCAAATGTCACCAGTTATGGGGATCCTCCTTTGCTTTCTAACCAATTGTTCCAAAGTGACTCTGCTTTACCCCTTATTCCTTGCAGCTCCAGCTCTCTTCTACCCACAGAAGCTCCCCTTTTTCACCTCTTTTGCTCCTTTTGCTCATTCACAGGAAATATTTTCCAAATTCGTGGAAATTCTAACATATTCAAACTCACATATTCAAAGCATTACAAAGCTGGCACATAAAGACAGGTATTTTTTTCTGACACTTGTCTAATTATGGTCTGACTTTTATAACTTTTCTGCTTCAATTACACTATAGAAAAGGATTGAGCAGCACTAAATTAGGATAGCTAACCAGTGGCACTGAAGTTCTTCACCAAAGGTATTTTCCCCTCAGAGCAAGTGGCAGTTTTGAAAAAAAAATAAAAAGATAAGTAGAAAAATATTTTTGCAATTACTCTTGATGTCTCCTATCACAATTTACTGTGGCCATTTTCCTTCTAGTAATTCAAAATCAAGAAACATATCTACATGTCACACACTTTAAGTGAAGTTTAGATTTAACTAAGAGCCCCCATTCTTCACCATGTGGAACTCAGGAAGCTTTTTGCAATGTGACAGTAACACAGGTTGGCATTTAAAAATCAATTTCCCCTTAAAACTATTGAACTTTTTTGTTCAATTCTCAATGTATGGCTTTGCCTCTAAGTCATTTTTTCCGATGAACCCAGCTGTTGAACTGGCACCTTCAGCTTCTACATGGAGTATCAATGTAAAAGACCTTGCCTATAAGCTGAACCATTAAACCAATTTTGAAGGCTAAGCAAGAAAAATTCATAGTTATTTATTTGCTCTTCTTATTGTAGTGTATTTCCAGGCATAGTATCAAGGTATTTCCCACATCTTGATGACGGCAAATCAGTGCTGCTTTGTTACATTTGCCTGTCAGTCATCAGCAACACAATGCCAGGTTTCAAAAGCTAAGGTTTTGGATGCCCTTTAAGGCTTAAAGTATTTCTGAGGTCTTGAAGCCAGTCTAGGCATGACAATTACTCCTGCTTTGTGTTTCTGTGTGCTGCTGATTTCAGCTAGCTCACAATAGTTCCTCTGAGCAGTGCAGTGCACCATGACAGCCAGGACTAACCCCTTGTACTTGGAGCTGCAGGGATGCAGGACTGGTGTCCATCCTGCCTTGCTGCCAGGGCCAGGGAGCATCACCCCTCCCCTGCCACCCTCCCCAGGCTGCAGCCCCCAGACTGCAGCCATTCGGAGCCACACAGCACAGATAACCTGCAAATTGCCATTTGTTTTTAGAATCAGAAGCTGTGGGCAGTCCTTCAAGACACCTGTGTTGAAAGCAAGCAGTTCCTTCTCACTCCATGGCATACAAATCAGTCCACGTTTCCTAGTGTGTACCAACACCTCCAGCACAATCATTAAGGCAGGAAACCTTAGGAAGGAAGTCTCTCATCACTTGTTTCACAGAAAACTGGTTTCCTTCTGGTATTTTCCCCAGGCTTGTCACTGCTAATGTAAGACTGTAGGACCAACAACATTCAGTGCAATATGGTTTTTTTTTGTTTGCATTTATTAACTTAAAATAAAGTGCAAAAGCCCAGAAAGAATTATTTAAGAAAAATATCATTTATACTCTGATTTAATTCAAGTTTTTGACAAGCCTTGGAGAGGAATTATCAGCTATTTCAGTAGATAAATACTCTGAGAATGGAGACAAGATAAATTACCAGCTATCTTATCTAAAGTCCTAAAGAAGGAAAAATCCTCCTGAAGGGACTAATAAAAATGTGAGGCACACAAGAAAATATTGACAGCCACAAGACTGAGCTATTTCCTAGTCAATTATCCATCTTAAAACATGATTGAGGCATTCACAATGACAGATTACAATTCAGTAACAAGGTATTTTGTATCAATTTGTACAGATAAATTCATCTCGGAGGTGTGGTACTGCAGTGGGCAGGGCTTCATAACAGAATTGCAACTCGCAAAGAATCAGACTGTGCACTTTTAAACCCATTGGCTATATGCAAAAGTCTAAAATAGCAAAAAAACATTCAGTAGCTTGACAGGAGCCCTCTAAAGGTGTAAAGCCACAGGAAATTGAATGACAGGTTCAGTTGATTATATTTCATTTGGAAGTGGCTATGAGCAGAATTTTTGCCTTATTGAAAGTCAGTGAGCTTTTATAGTAGACTTTGTTTCTAAAGGAGATAAGATGAGCCTTTCACAACTGTAAAGACCAGTTCAGATACCAGTAGCAGTTCCTTTTCACTCTATTTCTACTACTTTCCAATTTCTGAGACTATAATATCCTGCATTTTTAAGGCAATCTTCTGTAGTCTTCCAATCTTCTATTGAGATACTGGACCAATTTTCAAGTTTCATTTGATTGCAGCCCTATTTCTAGCGTCAGGAAACCCACACCCATCCTGCACATTTCACCAAGGATTTTCAAGGCTATTATACCTTGCCTGTTATCTCCTTCCTTCACAGAGAAATTCTTTGTTGTACAGAAGCCTTTCCACATTTTGTGTCATTCCTTGGTTAGTGATTCATCCTGTGAAAATTAACATTACTTTTAAATGAGCTACATTTCCACAGCAAGCAGAGGTGCTGCACTTGGGTGTTATATAAGCATCAGTTTCCTTTTCCTGACTATGCAACACATAGATCCACATCAGGCAGGGCAGTTTGAGCACCATGTATTATCTGAGAATAGGAGGAAGTGGTACTGAATATTTTTCCACTGACTACACTGCTAAAAATATAAACACGGAGCACTGTCCATTCAGAAATTAAAAGCTGAGGGGTTTTGTTTGGTTGGGGTTTTTTTTGTTTATCTTATACCATCATCAGAGACCAGCAATGAGCCTTGTTAGGTACTTTCTGCTGTTACACACACCCCCTTTTCCCTTGGAGGAGCTCTTTCCTGAAATAATTTTCAACAAGTTTGGTTTCCCTGCAGAGGGACACATTCCACAAGATTTAAGGGCTAAAGTGACTTCACACACTTTAAAACAATTAGGCCAGCTGTTACTGTACTTGTCATCATCACAACTCAAAAGATTTACATCTTAAATAAAGGGAAATTTAATATTTACATCCTCTCCTAAAAGAAGGAGCAGTTGTGTAGAATAAGAAGTTGAAAAAAGGAGTCAGCAAAATGGACAACACCATATAATATGGTTCTACAGCCCTATAAATTATTTTGCGAATAAATCAATATTGTACACCAGTGCAAAAAAAAAATTTAAAATAAAACCAAACAAAACCAAAAAAACCAACTGTCTCCAGTAACAATGTGGGTTAAAAATACTTCACCCTCCTTAACCTCTATCAGGCTAAATGGTAGCTTCAAGCTGGACTGCTGGTTGTTTGACATTCATTTTAGAGCAACAATAAATGTCCAGTCAAAATCTCTGTCTTCAAGTTGTATTTCACACATGCTGATGATATCACTGGTGAAGATATCCTTCAATAAATTTTCCTCAAGTCCTCAAACTTCAGGTCTGTTTCACGTTTTCACTAAGACACATTTCAGCAAATACTTACTGTGAATTCTTTCTTTGACTCTACCTGTACTTTTTCCACACTTCCAAAACCACTAAGGAGCAGTTAACAGATTCTTTCGTACTTTGCCACAACCAAAAAGCCTTTACTGGTGTCAATTGAAACTTGTAAGGCTCAAGCAAAATAAAAATCAAACTAATAAATTACTTGTTTCTGCAAGTGAGGGTTCCTAGCACTTACTGACTATCACAAGGCCTCCTAAAAGGAGAAAGGCTGCACTCTCAAAAGCTAGTCAATGTGAAGTGTTTCAGTTCAACTGCAGCATGGCATAGCCTTGGAGGAACTGCCTAATTCTCACTCTCTAGCCATATTTCAAGAGCAAATAAGCTAATCATAAATTCTCCTGTAAAAAGTCCCCACACAGGGTTTTTCTCCATTCATTTCATTTGCAATTGCATCAATTTCATTGTCTGTCAAAGCAAGTCATAATAGCTAGACAGACAAAAGCATTTAAGCAATGACTTTTAAGATACCTAAAAACCAAATCTGACAACCCTTTTTACCCCCTGCAGAAAACTGTATGAAGTGTTAGTTTCTAACTGAGAAAAAACCAAAAACAAAACAAAGTCTCCCACACTGCAATTACACTTAGATGTACAATACCATCTGCCCATTTCAAAATAGAAAAGCATCAGTTGTTTCATTATTTGTCACTTATGGGATTAAAAATTTAGCAGTTATTCCTACACGTGATAACAATTTACATCATTTAAGAGACTTGAAAATAAGATAAGCTTTCCTGGTTAAGTCTTACAGTTGCTTATGTTGCTACAAATTCTTTCCCGCACTGTGCAAAATATTTATCAGAAAACCAAAATCAGTCACAGAGTTTCCTGTCCAAAGTCACTGAATGAGGTAATCTATTTGGTTCCCAAACTTGTAAGGAAGTACACAGACTTCCAGGTACCTACATGCCAAAATTCAAGTTCTATTTTTTTGTTCAAAAAATGGCAACATGCTTGATTAACTGGGTTGTTTTTTTTGAGCAATTTGTTGTAGCCATTGTTGTAGCCATCCTTGACAAAAGGATAATATTCACCCCTTACCTTACAGAGTAAAATGTTGCAGCTGGCTTTATCCATCAGACTCATTCTTTCTTTGTGAAGCTTCTGTTTCTTAAACTCCTTTTAAGAATGTAATGCAGATAACTACTGAAGTAGATCACATATGAGCAATAACAACAGTGCTTAAGTAGCAATCACATTTTCATTCCACTGTGAGCTGAACAGCATGCTTAAGTTTCCTTCATCTATGGATACAAACACAGAGCTGCTTTATTGACATAACCAGTAAATGTAACACATGAAAAACAAAAATTCATCATAAATAAAAGGAAGGCACCACATATTCTCCAACTAGCCTCTAATTAAATGTTAAATGACTAGTAGTCAGCAAAACACTGAAAAGATGTGGTTCGTGAAGACAGTAAATTGGAAGGCAAGGTGGCATAGCTGTGTTCTATAATACTTCACACAAATTCATTAAAATCAAATTCAAGCAAATTAAACCAATTTGAAAACAAATATCAACTATGTCTCTATCTACAAACCAAAAGAAAAGATAGTTATATTTATGTCCCTATCAGGAATTGCTAATTTCAGGAAGTGGTAGAAGTAACAGATTCTTTTTAATTGAATTGCTATACTGGGACAAAACTTCTGTATTGCCTGTGCATTCACTTTTTGTTGAAAAAGGAAATTGGAGCAGGTGAAATGAATCTCCTCTCCAAGGGAAATGATGGAATATAAAGTGTGTTTACTTCATATCAAGCACATGGTGCATCTTGTCTCATTTCAGTCTTCTAACAATAGCAAATGCCTATAAACTTTCAAGAAAACACTATGTCAGCTTAAGGCAATCCAAGTGTACATTATTAAAAGTATGATCTAACCACTTCAAAGCAAGGAGAACAATGCTTAAGTGGTCAGTTTCTAACCTAAGGTCAACTAAGAAAATTCCAAAGCATTGGTTAAATGGTTAAATGACTCAATAACAAATGATTTGCTTCCTCTTTGGATAGGAAGAGGGGAGCTGTTACACAGCACAGACCCTGGCTACTGAACTGTGCTTAACTCTATTGCAAGAAGTGATGGAAAGGAGGAAGGTAACAAGCTGGGAAACAGTACACAGCTCTACAGTCAGCAGAGGACTCCAGCATCACAACAAGCCCCTGTGCTGGGGTCAGAGCTACCAGAGGGAAGGTGTGTAGTTACATGTCCCAGCAAGGACTGCCTCAAGCTCAGGCCAGAGCAGCCAAGACAGCTGTACAAGGTGACAGGACAGTCTCCCACAGACTTAGAAAGCTCCCCTGCCCTTTTATCTAACCAGCTTCTTGGACTCAGACCTGGCAAGGACAGCAAATGTAACACTGCCATCCAAAGCATTGCACACACAAACCACTGGATTCTTTTGCCTGTGGATTCACAAGTGATGTACACTCCAGTTGGACTGCCACCTCTAGAAAAGTAAGTGGATCTTACTGTTTAGTTGGTGGTGATCCCACCTATGAAATTACAGCTTGGGTTTGAGAGCTCTGTGGGGAATGCACATGTGGACATTGCATGAAATCAATTCCATACTGATGGTGAGGTTTTTCTCTCTAACAGCTTAAGCTTTATCTGATGTATTATGGCAAAGGTACCAGCCAGCTACACAAGAGACCTTTGAATCTTGTTCAGCAGTGTATACTTCCTTCTAATACAAGCTTCCTTCATGCCTCTCTTCTCTAAACCCCTGCCTAACTAGCATGACTGAACATGGGGTGCAGTTGCCAAAAGGCTCACAAGAGGCACTTGTTTGTGTCTCCCCAGCCTGTTGGGAGGCTGCATATATCAATTGCTACATGTTCTTCCCACTGAAGTGAGTGGTCATTTTCTGAATTCCATCAGCAGCACCTTAGCTAAGCCTAAAAAGTAGTCCTGCATAGCTTTCCATATAAAGGTGCTGCTTTATGTTTTGCTAAAGCTTCTCAAGCACTTAAGAAAACCCCAACCCTGGGTAAGCATGATGACTTCTGCACAAATGCTAATATCTCTAAAATCTGATTTTAAAACCAAAACACAGATATGGTCTTGTCAATCACACAGCTGGGAGCACTTAAGACATCAAGAACAGAATAAAATTTTGTTTTCAGTATTAGCCGTTTCTCCTAAACAAGATTTTAGTTTAAACGTAGGCTGTCTAAGTTGGCAGAGGTGAAATTCTCTTTATCAGAGATTGATTAATAATCTGTAATTTGGTTCTTATAATTTTGCTTAGTAATAATTTATCCTCAATTCTGAAAAAATGCAAACTCTTATGGCCATTCCTGAAGCACAAAATTATGTAGCATGGTTTAAAGCCTCTTCTATTTTCCTGTTTTCTTGAAAAAATTGTTTGCATCTAGCGTTATGAAGTATTAAAGATCTTTTGTATAATGTAAACTAAGAATTTGGAACAGACAACCAGGAAATTCAAAGACTCAATATTCAGCAATTATGTCCAACTTATTGCAAGAAATAGGGGAAGACTGTTTGTACCAGTGCACCATCCTAGAATGTGGTTAATTAGCAGGCTCCAATGAGCCAGTGCTTCCCTGTGTTTGCAAACTAATGTTTTATGCAAATTGAAGAAGCACACAGGGAATATAGAATTCTGCTGATTCCGATGCAGAAAGCCTAAAATGTAATAGGCAAATTTTCAAAAACTATTTTGCTGTTAAATAAGAGTCCTCAGAGGTTCTTTCCTCAGACTTCCTCATTTTTTGTTTCTATCCCATGCCAGGCATTGTCTGTAGACAGTCAGAGATCCAGCAGGGTGCCCAGATCATGTTACTTCATCTTCACCCTAACCTCTACATAAACTTTCTTAAACAAGACAAGGAATTTGGGTTTTTTTAAACTGCTGATCAGTTTTACTTCTGATGCAAGGCTACCAAAAGCATCAAGAATTTCAATTAATGCAAAAAATATTGAAGTATAACCAATGTCTCATGCTATTTAATTCACAGTAAAGAGCCTTTGAAGAATTGAATTATTACTAAGAGTTTAAGAGCTGTGAGCAATTGAAGAAAAAAATGTGAATGCAATCAGTTTCCAAGTTTAAAGACAATGCATTTGAAATCTGAATTCTTACCCAAGTCAACCCCCATCATCCCAAGATATTCCTAGAGATGGGCAGGAAGAAAAAAATTCAATTATTCACAGAAAAGAAGGGTCTTAATTTATTTTTCTATTATATTGAATTGTATTTTATAATATATAACATATAATTATATAAACCATTGTACAATTATATACTCTGAGACCCATTTTTCTTGTTTGTTTAAAGCCTGCTACATGATCTACTATGCTCTTCAACTGAGTAGCCAGGGTGTCAATAAGGGATGCAACCCTGAAAGTCCAATCTTCAGGTCATTCATTAACTGTGCAACTTTTACCTCTATTTTGTGACAGCAAACTTATCAGAGCAACTGAGATCTTTCAGGTTACATCACTACACTCAATCTACTGAATTAGGCCAAGCTGTCACACTAATTAGTTTCAATAAACAGCAAGTGAAAAAGAGAAACATGGTTATTCTGTATTACGATAGAACATTAATAGAGTTAAAATACTGTTGAAGAAATCCCTTACAGTTTCATACCCTTTTTTCATACAAATTTATGCATTTGGGAATTTTGCCAATTCAGAACCAGAGATTCCATCTCTCTCCTCCTTCCCCCAAGGAAATACTTGAAGATTGAAATGGCAGCTCATCAAATGTATTAATAATAAGGTGAACTCCATGTACCAAGACAGTGACATGACATTTAGAGAAAACTTGTGTCAAGTGTCAGGCCTTGGAATGGCTAATATCTGAAGTCTATGAGTTTGGGAACCAACAATATAGCAACTATTATCATCTCCAGAATTTTGTGTTCAGACAATCCTATTAGATACTTCCTCTGAAAAGCAGAGTTTGCAGCCTGATCAAAGGTTTTTCTTTTCTCCAGAACAGCATCAACCCAATTCTTCCCATAAGGGAAAGAACCCCCCACAAACATAAAACAAATAAAACATCCCCCCAAGTATACAAGCCCATTTCCTTTCATTTACCATAAAGATCAGCTTCACCTAATACAGCTCAAAAAAAAAAAAAAAAAAAACACCACCCAGTCTTTCATTCTGAAATTGAGGAAACCATAGTTGATTTGATGTTTTTGAAATAAGAGAAGCAAACAAGTTTTTCAAAACAAAATAACAAATAAGGTTTTTTTTTTAGAGACATCATTTGTTGGCAGTTTCTTAATCAATTCCACAGCTAACCAGGGTAACTACAACTCCCATTTTCCATCTTTCATGAACCTATTTGAAATGCAACACAGACTAACAAATGAAGGTGGCTACATATGACACTCGGGGTTTTAGGTTTACATCATTGTTTTATTTTCTGTTTTGTTATATAGAATGTTTTGTTGGGGTTTTTTTTAATGAGAAGATTTGCAGAGAATATTTGCTGTTAAATTTGCGTTCTGTAGACTCAATTCTACAAAATGATGAAGAAAGTCATGAGCTGGGAAGCAAAAGAGTGTAGTTCACACATCCTGGATATAAATTTAAACACCGCTGTGTATATATATATATATATATATATATGGATATGATATTTAACTAGTGCACAGAGTTTTGAGTCCATATCAAAGGTTTCTATTATTCCTTCCAAAGGCAGACCTCTAGATCCTTGTGCTCAGTTGCTAAAGTAATATTAGACAGAAGTGAAAACTTGAGGTCTCAGAAGGAGAACTTGGTCTTGTTTGCAGTGTCACACAGACAGATTTCTATGTCACCTCAGACTGGAATATTAACCCAGCACAAACTTCATGATGCACATCAAGTTCCACAGAAATGAAGGTGTCAAGTTTGATTTCCTAACTGTGATTAAGCTGCCTGGTTTCTGGGGGAAGACATTCACTTCCTGGCAGATTAGTTTCTTTCTTCACTTCTTGATTCAAGTTGAACACGTCCTCTTCTCATCCTCATGATAACACCCGTGGGCTTGCCATGGAGTAAGGTTGAAACATAAGTGCACCCTCATCATACACAAACTACCTGAAATTTTCTGAGCCACACATTAATTTAAGTTGTCATCATACACAGTCAAGATCACAGTGCTCTGGAAGAGTACAGCTGCAAGCTGCAAGCCCAGGAGCAGCACTGAGCCTCTCATCCCATGACATTCCCATCACACACAAAGGCACTTCCTCTCCCAGCAATCAATAACCTGACATGTAGCCCATTCTCAGAGTGCATTGGTACTGACATACTCATCCTGGCCCATCTACTCTGGCCTGAAAAACCATTGTCTTCTGTCCATCCTCTTTAAGGGTTTATCTCTAGCTGTCATTTTGTCTCAGCTAATCCACATGAGGAATCATAATGCTCCTCAACATCTGGGACTAGTGATCCTGTTACAAAGCCACCTCAATTACAGTGCATTTTTTTCTTAATAAAAAGAAACAAGGTTTACATGAAAATACTCTACTCTTTAGTAGATGTCAACAGCAGTAATAAAAGCTACCCACTTTTTCTATTTTTATATATATTTTTAAGATTTTTCACACCAATTTCAAATTCTGCCTTGAAAAATTAACCATGCAATTAAGTTAGAAAGGTCTCTTTTCACTTTAACTGAACAGAGTTATGTTTTTCCTCTTTCTCTTAAGAATTTTATATAGATCAGCTGCACAGGCTCTAAGTCTCTGTAAATATCACTTTTGCTTATTCTTCAGGATTGAACTGCCAGTGCTGTTTCAGTGATCAAGAAGTATCTGTAGTTCTTTATAAATATATTGTAAGCAAGGTATTTTGTTACCCATGTTACTCCAGTAGGTCTAACCAACAATGCATGTAGAAACCTTTTGCTGTAAATAAGGAAGACATCAACTCATTTTAGAAGTTATAAATTCATAGAATTGCAAGTTCTGTGCCAAACTCTTGCCTTTAACTATGTTTTAATCTTGAAAACAAAACCAAGCTCTGTTTTAGTTCCAATCCACATTTATCTTTCAGTTCTAATTTGGTAAGAGATCCACTCAAAAATATATGCAGCATTTTTCAACTCTTCAACCTAGAATGATTATTCATCAGCTGGCTCAGGACTAACACTCAGTATGTCCAAGGGTCAGAAAAGTATCTTGCAAACAGAATGGCATCTCCTTCCTATTTCTGCACTTCTACAAGAGGAATAAACACCAACCAATGAGACACAAATTTCAGGACAACATACTGCTGCCTTATTTTCCTCTTCTATTCCTTAGCATTGCTTTCTGCCAAGATTTGGCAGCTGGCATAAAAGGTGGCAACACCTGTTTAAATCATGCAGATGAAAGAATCTGTTTTGTCCCTTGGGGATTTTGTATCTCTCTATTGTGACCCCAAAGCCACTTGAGCATAAATTATACGATTCATTTCAAGGAACAGGTGTGACCCTGTAGCCTTCTATCTTCAGGGACTGCAGTGGACACGACAAGCACAAAAGCTTGACAAAGCTTTAAGGTTTACTTGGAGGTCCCTTCAAGATTTAAAATAGGATTTTGGATAGCTAACAGATGCATGTCTACTTTCTGAAGGCATAGTGAGATTCATGATTGACTATACTCTTGCAATACAGGAGACATTAATGCAAATTACTATTTCCTATAAACCACAGCCTAAAATTTTGAAGAGTGTTTAGGTCCTGACTATTATGTTGTGAATATCTTACTTAAAGCAGCAAAATACACTTCCTGGAGAGTCTTCTCTTACTTGTAAGCAGAATGCCAATTTTTCAATTTGTTTGCAAAGAAATAACTAAGTCAGTGCAATATCTAAGTCAATGCAATAATAAGCCAGATACTGAGGTGATATTTTAAAAAGGTCTAATTGGGCCACTCAAAATTGGCAGAGGAAAAAGAATCAGAATGAAATCCAGAAGTCAGTCACTTAAGTGTATTTAGAACAGCATTCTAGAATAGAAGATATGCTTTAAAAGGCAGTTCCAAGCAGTTTTAAAACAATTAGCAAATTATGTCTGGAAGAGGACATATACAAGCATCCAAAATACGTGTGAGCCACATTCTTTTTGATGGTCCAAAATACAGTCAGGTTATCTTTCAGGAAGGTTCCTAAGGAAATCCGTGCTTGTCTTTCTGGCAACATTCTGAATGGCCTTGCTGTGTTTGAAATACCTCTACCTTAGGAAAGAAAAATATATATATAATAAGTATATCTAAACCAGTCTATTTTTTCAGGAAAAAGAATCTTGACTAGTGTTCTCTCACTGCTTGGTCTTAATTTGGCCAAATAAAATTTAAAATTTTTGCCAACAGAGGACAGACAATTTTAGATATGAACACTTATAACAGTTTACATGTTTAATAAATGTCAGTTATACTAATCATACTCCATACAAGCTATAAAAGATATTTTATTGCATCCACATGAGAATTATCTGCATGAAGTCTGAGGTACTGTGCCCTTTTACTGGGGCTCCTGTACTGAAGCTTCCAGTACTGAAATAATTATGTATGCAAGTTGCCAAACAACTCTCAATGCCCCTTTCTAGTGAGCTCCAGATGTGAATAATGTGTTCCCACCCCGAGAGAAAAAGAAGTTTTAAATCTAGGATTAGCATCTACCACACAATGATAGTACACATTCACAACCCTGAATATATAAATGTAACATGTAAAATATGTTGGCTTTTTTTTTTTTTTTTAAAGCTTCAATATTCATAAATGAAAGAAATTTCCCCTGGGACTGAGGGATCGTGTATAAATAGTGGCTACAGTCTCACCATGTGTCTTGCATTTCTTCCATAGTAGTAAGGGTGCATTTTAAGAAATAGCTGAACAGCTGTTACAGTCTCCCTATCTGGTTTCAAGATACTTTTCTCCATTTCTGTCATTAAAGTACCTATTTGTCTATTGAAAGCAACTTCCTTAACACACAGCAAGCATGCACAAGCTACCACAGACTTCACTGCATGCATATGCTGTCACTTAAAAATGTGTCTGCTGGTAGGTCATTGTAACTTCTTCCACTAGTGCCTGCATTCATTGTAATGCCAGCCATGGACTGGCATCCCTGTAAAGCACACAGGCTTGTGTCCTATCTGCTGGCTCTGCATGAAGGGATGCAGCTGTTGGCTACATGGAAAACACCTGATCACAAAATCTAGAAGAGTCTCTTTCCAAATTCATTATTGATTCATAGAAAAGGGGAAAAGTCTTTCAAAAGTTTTTGAAATTATTACTAACTAAAAATTCTCCTCAGAAATACATCTGAAAAGCTTTGGTCACAAGTTAGATCTCTGCCACCTCGGTTAGAGCCCCCAAAATGTTGCCTGTGACTGCATGTGCTTTCATGAAAGAGCCACCTATATTGGTAGAGGTTTACAATTTTAAATTGTGCTTAGTCCTACTAATAATTTCCAGAAAGGAATGAAAAAGACAACTTAGAAACCAGGCTGTTTTGAGGAGGGCTCTGGACTAGAAGACCTAAGTTAATATCTCATTTTGCTTTTTTGACATCATGCCTATTTGATCACCTTTTCAGCTCTCTGTAAATTATAGTCCCAGTCCCATTCTGGAAGAGTCAAGTCTTTCTCCAGCTGTAGCTTTAAGCCTAAATTTAAACATTCTTTTATTTACCCAGTAAGTTTGTGAGCCCTTTGGGGGGCTGCAGGTATGTTCTCTAAGTTCTCCTCCACTAAATGAAGAGCTGTGCTCACTGCTACCCTCTTAGTGCACAGCCTAGATGACATCAAGGCAGACCAAAGCCTATTTTGCAGAACATAGACAAAATACCCTGTCAGTCCTTTCTCCTAGATCCCTGTAGAAAGGACTCAATTGAATAGTTATAATTATCCTCACTGTTCAACAGAACCCCTCAACAATTTCATTTACACCTCTTTGAACACATGGCTAAGATTTCAAGCTGTGATTTCTTGAAATACTTCATTACCTGATGATCATGGGAAACATCAGCAGCATGTGGAAAGGAGGAAGGAGGTGAGAATAGGAACTTCAGCTCAGTTGAAATGGATAGCATGGACAGCAACAATGGGTTCCAAATAATCAGGTTGCTTGAAGCCCACATACCTGCCACCTCCTGGAGGCAAACCTGCACCTCAGAAACACCACCTTACCATTAGTTGGCCATGTCATCATAAAGACCATGTGGCACAGCCAAAACTCTCTTAACTGGAGAATGGGATGTACTCATGGGAATGGTTTTTACTCAAAATCAAGGAAAAATCATGTCTGTCCTACCAAAAATGTCCCAGGATAGGTGGTAAGACTCAGTCATATTTAATATTCCTGCAGGTGGCAACCTACAGACCTGAGATAGAAGTGACAGAACGACTGAGAAACAAGGAGATGAAAAGATATCTCCTTGTCTCTGACACTGTGGACAACTGACAGGAGATATCAGATTAAGCACTGCACAGGCAACACAAGCAAGTATGGTCAGCATGCACCCTGGAAAGACACCTTCCCTGCTTCCTGTCCCACTTCTTCCCCTGTGCTTCCACAGCCAACTCTGACAGTGAAATAAATCACACTGGGAACGTAGCCCACGTTAAACAAAGCACACCCGACAAACACGGACATGGATATGCAAAACTGACCCCCATCATTTCTCCATTTAGCATGGAGGTGACCTTCCTGGCACAAGAGAGAAGAAAGCAATAGGCAGAGGGCAAATATCTGGAAGGGAAGGTGGAAGGAGGCAGACTTGTCTTTGAATTGCAGTTGCATTTTTCTCCCACTTGCAAAGAGAGTAGGATTAGAATTACTGTCCATGATTAAGGACACATTAGCTTTTAAATCCCTAGGTACCTACTGACTTTTAAACAAATAAGTTAATTATGGGCCAATGAATAGGGGAAATGCCAGAAACAAAATGGGAAACATTTGGAGCCTAATGATACTGTTTAATTTCATTGTTCATTAATTTGGCTGTTCACATCTCTAGAGAAAACCTGCACACCGTAATGGTAAGAAGGCATTTACCACACATTTAGAATCAGTTCTGCACTTGGTAGCCTGGCTGTTAGTTATTTGAAGCACTAACTCCTTCCCCACTTCTCTCCCTTTATATTTCTCTGTTCTTGTGAGACCATACCTGGAGTGCTACATCCAGTTCTGGTGTCCAAAGCAGAAGACAGATATGGACCTGTTATACAGTGGGTCCAGAGAAGAGTCACAAAATTCAGAGGGCTGGAACACCTCTTTTATGAGGACAAAGCTGGGGTTTTTCAGCCTGGAGAAGAGACAGCTCCAGGTAAACCTTACTGCAGCCTCCCAGTGTATAAAGGGAGCTTATAAGAATCAGAGTCTTTTTGCCAAGGCTTATAATAACAGGAAAAGAAACAATCACTTTAAACAGAAAGAGTGTAGGTTTAGTTTGGACCTAAGGAAGAAGTTGTTCATGATGAGGTTGGAAAATCATTGTACAAAGTTGCCCAGAGAAATTGTGAATGTGCCATTCTTGGAAATGTTCGAGGTCAGCTTGGATGGGGCTTTGATCAAGCTGATCTAGTGAAAGATATTCCTGCCCATGGCAGGAGATTNAGCCTGGAGAAGAGACAGCTCCAGGTAAACCTTACTGCAGCCTCCCAGTGTATAAAGGGAGCTTATAAGAATCAGAGTCTTTTTGCCAAGGCTTATAATAACAGGAAAAGAAACAATCACTTTAAACAGAAAGAGTGTAGGTTTAGTTTGGACCTAAGGAAGAAGTTGTTCATGATGAGGTTGGAAAATCATTGTACAAAGTTGCCCAGAGAAATTGTGAATGTGCCATTCTTGGAAATGTTCGAGGTCAGCTTGGATGGGGCTTTGATCAAGCTGATCTAGTGAAAGATATTCCTGCCCATGGCAGGAGATTGAACTAGAAAATCTTTAATGTCAAGGCCAAATCCTTCTATGAGTGCAATATGCTTCCCAATGTCACAAGTAGTGTTCTAATTCCCTGCATGGGGTAAGCAGATAAATCAATATTATTGTATTTGCTCCCATGTTTTCTGTTCTGGTGACTGTCAGCAGAAAACTGTATGTTATCTACCAATATTTCACTTGATCATACTTGATCTATGAATTTTCATGATACATAGAAGAATTCAGAGATTTGCTCAGAACAGAAATCAGGATCATGCAGTCTGACTGCTTAATTCTAATTGCCATTCTAATTACTTGAGCTGTGCTCTTTCAGAGTAATTAGAAGGTGTAACTTAAAACATGAGGCCTAGTTTCAAATGAGAACTTGGATTAATTTAACCACATGTCATGCAGGTTCTGGAATCCTCCTGAGAACTTTTTTGACCACCAACTATTTGGTCCCAAGACTTCCCTCCCCCATCATAAAACTGCTCAGAAGTAATCAAGGCAGAGGTGAACATAGGTATATTAATCACAGGCTGTCCCAGAGCTCCACTTGAACAGCAATGTACAAACAACTGAGCTTCCAAACCCTTTACAATTAAACAAAGGGTTAGGGAATACAGAAAAAAGGTAAGTTTATTATTAGAAACCCACTTTCAAAGATTTGGCTTGTCATAGACATCACTGCTGTATTTTAGACTAACTTTGACAAGTGCTACCTAATCCCACTAGCCAGGAGAGCCACACAAACTCTTCAGTAATGGCTTCTCCACACACACAGTTTTTACTTCTCACATTGTCCTCAGTAGAAAGTTTTAATTAAAAGATTTATCTTATTTAAATAAAATATAATAATTATGAAATATAATAGGCTACACATTCATGAGACAACTGCTTGTACTATGCAGTTTTATAGCACTAAATTAAGAAGCCAGTAAATTACAGGAACTTTCAGCCAAGTCAAATGATCTGACTGTGCCTGATTAGTCAAGGACCTATGTTAAGAACAAAAGAAGAATGGTATCTGAATGTTAGACTTAAATTAGCAAGTTGCTGCTTTCTCTTGCATAGCAACAAAACATTACAGCATTACAAGGCAAATACCAGTCTGGGCATTATTAGCTCAGGAGAATCATTCCAGACCTCTAGTGCATGGGATAATTCTACATTTTAGAAGACACATAGGAACATACATGGCTGGAAAGCTAGAATAACTCCCAAAACTCTGTAATCATTTAGAGCTAAACAGAGTTCCCAATCTCCCACCAGAAAATTTGAATTCTGAATACATTCTGATACTGGACCATAGTATAGCTTTTATATGCCATATATCAATTATACTGGTTCCCACTCACATAGAAGATTTAAAATCCCAGTTTTTTATGATCCAGTAAGTATTCTGTCCAATAGATTTATTTCCACATACCAGCTCTGACATTTCATAAAAGAAAAAATGTTACTGGCTCCAACCACCTAAAGGAATATCTACTAAGGATCCTTTTATGATCTTATATCAGATCTCCTGATATAATTTAATTCTTCAACATTTATAAAAGACTCAATAAGGTACAAATTCTGCTGGCACAGAGACATGGGGTAAAAAGCAGTAATTTAACTGTCAGATTAAGAAAGATTCAGCATTGTCTGAAAGTAAAAGTATCTATGAGTAAAGGAGATTTGACATCAGAATCTGAATGTCCATTGCAGGACTGTTGTGTACAGGCTACGCCAAATGAATTGGCTATAATGACTCACTCAAATTAGAGCAATCGGAACACTGCTCTGCTTCCTACTCATTAGTCAAGCCCAGATTAACAAGAATTTTGTATTTGAAGAGTTTCCACATTGCTATTAGACAGCTGGCACAAAGAATAAAAATATCTTTTATGAAATTTCAAGCACTGTTTAGTCAACTAAATCAAGTAAATGATTTGCAGCTCACATGTTCACTGTAATCCCATAGTAACATCTGTATTGAGTCCAATTGAACATTACTCCAACAGCAATCATCAACAAATTTTAAAATTAATATTATTAGTATAACATATGCACATAAAATACATGTACATAGAATGATGGCTATGTGCATCTCTCCTTCCAGGAAAATAGTTATCCAGTAGTAGCTCGAGTAAAACTATATCCAAAACAGCTGTACCTATACACTTAAGCTCCATAAAGGGACTCAATCTCACTCTAATTTATTTTCTACATTTGACTTTCACTTGATTCTATGAGAATTGCCCTTTTCTGCACCTTATTTCCAAAGACCAGGACAACGGGGGCTCAAACAGCACACAGCATTCAGAACTAGGGCATGTAATAAGATGCACCAAAAAGTAAATAGAAAATATATTTCAGTGCTATTTAATGAAATACTGATTTTAATATTTCATTTCCTTTCTTATTGGCACTGTATCAACTTTTTCAGGGAACCTGCAACAGCAGCCAAGACTTTTTCAAAGTAAGAAGGCCTCCAGTTCTTCCTATTGAATTCCAGCTGCTTCCTTTGTTCCATCTCCTTTGCCTTCTCCCTCACATCCTACTTACATGACCTTGGACCCTCCCATCACATTTAATCAGCCATGGTTCCCTCAGGGAATCTGAGGGCCCAGGTCTTTGCTAACACTTCTCCCTTCTTCTCATTTCACACACCCATGTCTACCTATTCTGTTATTTGGTATACACTACTAAGTGCCATGTGCAGGACTACCCACAGTTCTGTAGTTTTTTTGATCTTCCTACTTAGAATAATTTTAGGATGTTTCGTCTGCAGCCTCCTGCCTTATTTTGGAATAAGACCTGCTTAGGTATTAGGTTACATATGACACTGCTTTTACACCTTGATACTGGATTTCCACCTCATTCTGATTACCTGTCCAGCCAAGCAACCGACATAAATGTCCCAGTTTCTAAATTATAAAGCATTTAATTAAAATAAATTAATTAGATATTAAGAACTCAGAGAAAAGGCAAGAGATGCATTCACATCAAGTAGGATAACAACTGGCACAAGGTGCAGTACGAGCTTGTGCTCCGGTGTCACAGTTGAAAGCTTCCTACAGTAGTCACCTGTTCTTTACAGATGTCTGCAGTTTCTCCTCTACACTGCAAACACAATTCTACTGCTCCAGCCAGTTGCTAGGAGGGCAAGGAACAGACCCTGCTGAACTGAAGAAAATTATGCTGGTTCACTAAAACCCAGCAGCAGCAGCACACACTAATCCTATTACCAACATCTTGACAAAAAATCAAATGAACAAGAGTACAATTATTTTAATTGTTTCCTTTTGCACATAAGAAATGCCAAAAGCTATTAGACCAAATCTATTTACAAAACATTTACTGCATTTGTAAGATTTTGTGTTTGCATCTAACATCAGAGGATACAGTGATCAGAGCCTTAGCCCTTGATAGGAGGCCTGATACGGCCTTTCAACCAGAATAACTTTCTGCTTATTAATGTAATTCTGTGGGACAGCAGTTAGCTCATTTTAGACACTTTGCCTAGGCTGGGATTTAGGAAGGCCATAGTATTTCCTTGATTATCATGGAGGCATTTGACCTGCTTTGCCCACCACTCCTCACTGACTCACCCCAGCCTTGGGCAGGTCTTCCTGGAGGAGCTGAATTATTCACCCCAGCCTAGCAGCAAGCCTGACACAGGGCTTACAGTGCTTTCTTGCTTTGTTTCTAGAACCTAGCACAGGTGTAAGGGCTGCTTATACAGAGAAACAAAAATACTGGAAGTTAATAACTATATTAGCTCACCTGGAAGGACAGAGGGTTTGAAATAACACTGGGACAAAAAACAAGACTGTCTATTAAACATTTAAGTGCCTCTAGTCCAAATGACTATACTCATTCTACTCACATCATGTGTGATCTGCTCTTTTTAACGGAGCATTGCATGGTGTGAACATGCAAACTGGGAAGCATCCAAATGCCCTTCTCAATGCATTCAGTTCTGTGATGGCATTAAATTTAGGACCTCAAGTATGTGCTTAGGGTATCTAAATAAATTAATTAACTGAAAAAAATATTAAAATCACAATGGATGACAGCTGCAGAAAAACATACACTGTTGGATAACTATTTAACATGCAGAAAAGGAAGCTGCAGACAAAAAGACAGCATACTGTCACCTTGGTATGTGACATCCAAATTCAACTTGCTACCTCTAATAAATAATTTGGGGCCTATTGATATAAAGATGTACTCTTTTTAGAAAACTCACCTACCCACCAAATACCACCACCATGTATAAATTTCTGCTAGTGATTATTTATGTCTGCTAGCGATTATGTGCCTATATGAGATGTATATGTCATTATGCCCATTTTTATTTACTAAGGCTATTCCTTAGATCTTGCTGCAATTTTGAATTACAGCGTCAGAGGAAGAGCAGAATACTTTCACATGCAGGAAACACAAGGAATAACACCTATTGTTTCTTTTCTTTTGTGATACCAAGAACTCTTATTAGGTCTGTTTCACATTTTAACTGGACAAGAGGAAGCAGTCCCACAGTCCATGAGCAATCATCAATGCCACTGAAGTCAAATAAAATTTTTGCATCAGAACAGTCTACTTGCTGCCCAGCTCCTCTAATCACACACTGAACCTACTGAAGCATCAAATCTTCTTTAGGCACCTTCTTCCACTCTACCCAATGAATGTTCCACTCCCTTAAGACACCTCCACATCCAAACAAAGTTGACCTGCAAGGTCTGACAGTGCCTTAACCACAACCAGTGTCCCAGCCACAACCAAACTCAAACACTGTTTAAACTTTGAGAATTTCTATTATTATTGACTTAAAAAAATTTAAAATATTGTGTACTGAATGCTGTTAATACCTTCTCTGGGACAGCAACACAACTCAAGCTGGTTCAGCCCTCAGTGATCTGCTTACCACCTGCTACAAAATCCATTAACCAAATGTGTTGACAACCTCAGATACCATGCTGGGTGTCAGTGCCAAATGGATATTCCTACAGCAACCCCCATGTCCAACTGGCTCAAACCTAAATATTAACATTTTTGCTACACAGTTATCCTTATTCTATGCACTAGAATAGAATAAGGATCCATATTCTATGCACCAAGTGCACTAGGTATTAAAACTGGAAAAGTTTGAGAGGTATTTTCATTTGAGATTGATAGAGAGGCTCCAAAACCAATATCAAATTTTTAGACCCAAGGAAAAAATCAGTATAGAGAAATAAATTCACTTGGAGACAAGATAACTCTGCTCCAATTTCAAAGGAAACTTCACAGTACTCTGTTCCTTGTACAGCAGACCCTAGAGCATCTCTCAGCACTCACAGGTCCACATTACACACTAGCAAAAAAAATTAAACTACATGCCTATTTTTCAGTGAGCATGCATTTTCAAAGACTGTCATTATACCTGTTGCCTTGATATAATTGAACAAATTAAGATTTAGAAAATAGAATGATCTCTTGACATTTATAAAGATCATTTAAGGAGATTACAGACATGTAATTTGGCGGGTACTTTTAAGAATCTGCAATTATTAACAATTGTGCAGCCTATAGTGCACAAATTACTTTTTTCTGTGCACTCATTACTGCTGGGGAACATTATATCTTCAAGGTTAAAATACCTAATAATACAAGTTTTACTGTAGTTTTAACAGCATTCTTCTAGTAGACATGAAGATGAGTAGTGCATATGAACTTAAAGAAAAATTGGCAGAGGAAAAGTCATCAGTAAGGTTCAGGAAAGATGAAGCTTGTTTTGAAATGTGTTGACAGATTTGAATCATTTTGGGATTGACTGAATAAAAATGACATTATTTACTCCTTACTTCACAGGCTAGGTAGACACATACAGACCCAAATAAAGCTGATGATACCATGGTTTTACTTTTGAGAAAAACTACTTAGCAGTAACCTGCAAAACTGAGAAATAAATGCTATTTAGTGGAATCAGGACATGTTAAGGCATTTTAAAAATAGGGAACTGTTATAGTGTATTCCCCCAAGGAAAATTTTTCTACATGGTAACTTCTAACTGCCTGAAATAGACACATGATTCCATGAAGATCCATTCACTGATCCTAGACATTAATTTCTTCATTTACATTGACATTTTGGTCAGTATGAAACATCAGTAACTGCTATCAGAATTAAGGCTTGGAACATATTCAGACCTAGCCAACCATTACACACAAAGCTGAAAAAATTAGTACTTGGAAATTGCCTTATCACTAATTTATCTTTATGATTAAAATTATAGCCAAAGAGTTGTGGTTGCTCTAAATTAGGACATGCAAAGAGATAACCACAAGTGAATAAGATCACCATGAAGCCGCTGAAATTTGTTGCAATATAAGAAACAAAATATTAATATATCAATATGCTACATAGAATCAATGCTCAGTGTCTTTATAGCTATACAGAAAATATTTTCCTCCCGAGAAATCCAGACTGATGGTACTAAACAATCTGTTTCTTACTTTTTAAGTATGAAATTACTTGAAAATACCTAAGACTCATCAGACTATTAGTTGAAAGAATGAAGATAAGCTACCAAAGTTATTTTTCATGAAGTCACCTATAACCAAAATTATTTCTTACACATCATATCCGTTCCTGCAAGTTCAAAGCAACTATTTTAAGCTATTGAGCAGGTATACAATATTCAGAGTAGAAAATTATTTTCATCAGCCTCATGCAGTTCCATGGATACTTAAAGCTTATGAAACGTGAAGGTTGATGCATATACCCTTTTGGTCCTTTATCTGGGACACTCATATGACTTTCAGTAACTAACCTTTGTAGCTACTCCTCATACTTCAGCTTATCTGATTTAAATACAGAATTTCAAGTGTACTATTTTCCCTTTTCCCAAAACATCCTCCTAGCATTTCTTCCTGTAGCACACAAATACCTGAACATCCTTTAATAGCTCATTTTTGCTGTGTTTGAAGATTTGACAGCCTTTAAAAAAGGAGAAATGTTTCCAAGTCAGGGACACAAATCAACATGTAGGTTTTTTTACACATGCCCTTAATCACTTTCTCAAAATAGGAGTTTGTAAAATATTACTTAAGAAGGAACTGTGCAATTCCAAAGGGAAACAGTAACGGGAGATGCTAAAAGTTGTGTTTAAGAGCAAGGAAGAGGAAAGGATTTCATCTTAGGGTTGCTGACCTTCATTCTGCAGTTCATCTACACTCACAGGTATAAAATGATGGGCTGATTTCAAACAGTAGAAAGTTGATGAGCCACCCTGTGTTGTAAGTGGCCTCTGTGTGACTACTTAAGATAACCCTTTATGGTGACTACAGTTTTTTACTCACAACACAGGATAAAGCTCATTCCAAACCCTGCAGATCAGTGCCTGTTATGCAACACATGATTAAGCAGTATATTCAGCCTGAAGAAGCCGTATGCTCACAAAAGCTCCCTGCAGATCTCAAGGCAGCTGAACTTCTGCTGGTGCCTTAAGAAAAATCACACACCTGAAAAAACACAATGGATCTGATTTCAGGCTTGAGGCTTCATGTGTTAAAATATATTGTCCTCCCAAGCCTTCTGTTTTTGTACTTGTAACTCAGCTTCAGAACAGTGTTTAAGAAAAATAAAAGCGAACAGAAGACGAGCTTTCTCAGAATGGATAATAAAGGACCTCATAAAATTTCTAATAGAAAAATGAGATAGTGAACTCTTTCAAGAGTTTCAGTCCACAGAAAATGGAATTGGACTGGTTTCCTGAGGTCTTTATTCAAAATCCTGCTTTGAAAAAATAAAAGCTTTCTTATAAAGGGCTTAAGAAAACAAACAAGGACACAGAAACACATTCCTTTACAGTGAGTTCCTAGAAAATTGTCACAATTATTCTTTACATGAATTTAATTTCCTCAAAAGTATGTTCCACAATCAACATCTTAAACCAATGCATCCTGGACTCCTAAAGCATTTGCACAGCTAAAATTTTGCATTAAACCTTTGCAATACATATACAAAATGTTTAAATTATTTTCTTTTCAGAATTTCGAAATATCTGGTATATATGTAACCATTATTATACAGGCTAAATACTATCTCACTGCAGTTACTGGTGAGCATTCTGACAGCCTCTTGGCAACAAGCACATGGTGCAGCTTGCCTAGATACAGCACCAAGCACAGAGTAGCCAAAGGGAGGGGAGACTCTGGATCAAGCACAAAGCCACAAACTCAAGCAAACCCCACAGCTATAGAGCTGTGCCCTGATTAGATTAGCCACAGCACACACACAGGTTACTGACACCATGTGACAAGTTTACTCCCAGCTCATCAGTTTCTTTGTTTTCTGGGTTTGTGTGCCTCACTGGTGTACCAGTATCAGGACATGATGAAATTACTCACTGACTGCATGTTTCATTTTTCCCTTCTCTATGGGATTCATTAACTGTCCAATAGAAAGACACATTCTGCCTCTGGTTGTTGTGAAAACCCCTCTACATATATCTGCCAGCACTTAGCAACACGGATTAGGTAATAGAAAAATAGTAAGAAATCTTTAAAGTCTATCAAAAGAACAACACTTCCCTGTGTCTTTTCTGACAAGCAGATCTTTCCTGCAGGTCTCCTTCCAAGAAAAGGAATCTTGATAAGTCCCCCTTTATCCACATGAGGATGACAACTGTATTTTAAATTACTTGCAACACAGTTGAACTGTGGTGAGAAGAGGTTGAAGATAAACTTGTTTCCATATCTGCCTCATGGTGATACTGGAGACTATTCATTCCACCAGGGTCAACAAGATATGAGTGGCAGGCCAAAGAAAGGGGATAGCCTGTGGAGGTTTGCAACCTTGGCTGCAAAGAAAGCCTCCAGCCCAGGAAGACCAGTCAAAGACCCACTTTGTTCCAAAAGACATTATGTTTTAATTTTCACCCTGCTTTTTCCCACCAGACACAGCCCCACAGAATATGAATCCAACCATGCACTTCACCAGGTAAATTAAGCAATTGCTGAGCCACAGGCAAGTGACAACACAGACACATCTCTCTTGAAGTGAGATGTAGCTTCTGCCTATCCCTCCCCAACTTCCCACTGATTTGGAGCAGCTACTCCTGTTGCTATTGTCATTACCACATGTTTAATGCAGTCACCCTCAGGAGTCTGAAGAGGCAGAGCAGCTGCTTGCCCACAGGAGATTGTAGCTCTCCCAAATAAATCATTTTCAGGTAATTAAAGACTTGAGGTCACCTAAATCTTTTTACATTAATCAAGAACAGTGACTACATGCATTTCAAAACATACACAGCATACTTGGAAAGGAAGCACAGGAGCTCACTTACATTTGGGGAATTTGCTGTCAGTATCACAGAAGCACGGGAGCAGGTCAGCCCACCAGCACAGATGGACTGGGAGTGAGAGGTAGCCCCAGCAGATGCCACACTGTCACCAAGAGGGCACTGTCCCAGGGAGTTTGAGCTGAGCAGGATGGATAACAGCAGATCCCAACAACAGCCTAGTGATGACCAAGCACAGGAAGCCAGGTCTGAGACCATCCCCAGGAGACAAACCAACAGCTCAGGAGCAGAACTGGGCACAGGCACGGCTTCCTCCATGTCCAGCAGAGCCAGTCCCTGGCAGCTCCAAAGATGGATGTGCTGGGCCAATTAAAAATGGTGGCAATACCTCTGTGATAACAGATTTGAGAAGAAAGAAAACAAAAAATTGTTGCACAGTTGTAACTGCAACAGGAGAAGAGTGGAATGAGAACATGTGAGAGGAACAACTCTGCAGACACCAAGGGCAGTGGAGAAGGAGGGGCAGGAGATGCTCCAGGCACCAGACCTGGGATTCCCCTGCAGTTCATGATGAAGACAGTGGAGAAGCAGCTGTGTCCCTCCAGCCTGTGGAGATCCACCCACAGCCCATGGAGGAGCCTCCACCAGAGTGGGTGGATGCCTGAGAGGAGGCTGTGACCCTTTGGGGGACCCAGGGAGAGAGGGGCCCTGCTCCCAGGCTGGAGCAGCATGTCCTTGGAGGACTACACCCCGTGGATGAGTGACTCATGCAGCAGCAGTTTGGGGAGAACTGTTGTCCATGGGATGTAATCACATTGGAGAAGTTAATGGAGAACTGTCTCCCCGGGAGTGGGAGCAGGGAAGGACTCGTCTCCCTAAGCAGCAGTAGGTACATGTGAAGGACTGACCATAACTCCCATTTCTCCCTGTGCTGTTGTTGGGAGGAGGTAGAGTTGGGAAGGAGGGAGGGCTGAGGGAAAGGTGTTTTTAAGGGTCTTACTTTTCATTATCTTGCTCTTATTTTGAGAGTAATAAATTCAATTCATATCTCTAAGCTGAGCCTGTTGTGCCCATGACTGTATTTGGTGAGTGAACTCTCCTGGCCTTATCTCAACCCAATAACCCTTTGTTAAATTTTCTCTCCCCTGTCCAGCTGCAGAAGGGAGTGAAAGAGCAGCTCTGGTGGGTGCCTGGCACCTGGCCTGGGTCAGCCCACTGCACCCCTATTAGTGCACCTGGGACTGTGGCACAATTCTAAAAGTATTTACAGACAAATAAGGGACTAAGCACAGTGTTAGGCTCTAGGGAAAGAGGGAGGCCCCACCCCTCAGGTAGACTCAGTCTCAACAACTGATCTTGCAATATAGTGTAAGGACCAAAAGATGCATCCCTTCTCCTTTTATTACTTCAGCTTTGTACATAGCAGACCCCTTTTGTTCCCATTTGTATTAATCTTGGCTTTCCTTCTTTCTCTCCCACTTATTATATTGAGAAAAAAATCTTTTTAGTGAAAATTAAAAAAAGCATCCTTCAATATGTAACCTAAAATTCATTTTCATTAGACTTTTATTTTTAAAAATAAGCACAGATTTCAGGCTAGGAATGATTGTTCAAGAAATTAATTCACCTAAACCGTTTGGGACTGGTCAAGGCAATCAGTCCTTAAAGCTTCTCTTATTCTTGCGGAATTTTCAAGCCATTATTTTAAAACTGTTCCTCCTGTGGGAAAAGCCAAGGCATTGGAGTGCACCTGGCAGTTTCCCAGGTGTGGAAAGGGGGCCACCAAGCTCTAGGGACTTCCTTGTTAAGGTTTTCACATTTGTCCCAGAAACCTTGGAGCTATCTTTCCAGGTATAGGGATGGGGTGCCCCCTCTGGTTCTGTGTTGCTTCTCCCTGCTCAGGCTGGTCCTTGCCAGCTTCCAGAGGAGCAAAGATATTCCACAGTTTTTAAGATCCAGTGAAGAGGAGCAGCAATGTCAAGCTGGGCTTTGCTCAAACCCCAGTGGCCCCACGGAGGGAGCAGGAGGGGGTAGAGCAGGACTGTCACTGAGTGTTGCTGTAACCCCACATCTATCACATGGGGCTGACACAGGCAGGGTAAGGCACAGCAGTCCACAAAATGAGCATGCTACTCTTCTTCTCTGAGCTTCTGTTCTTGTAGTCAAAAGCCCCAGTGGTTCCAAAGTGGCAGAGAGATGAAGATGCTTTAAAGTAAAACAGCAAATAAACAAAAAGTCTCACTAAGAAACACGGCTTTAAGGACTCTCCTGCTTTATTGTAGGCTAGCCTTCCACCTATGTTCTTTACTGACCTTTCCATTTATTCACAGTCCTGCAGATGGTGATTAAGTGTTTACTAGGAGCTTTATCAGAATGCTACACATGTAGACAGTGATGGCTTCATGCATACAAAGTGCACCAATACCACCAGAAGCTCGTGAAGTGGTTTTGTATCAGCAACTGCACTGCATGGCATGTTGGTGCTCTGCTGCAGTTTAACTGCTTCCCATTATATGAAACACACAATATGGTAAAACCTCACCCCACACTTCCAACTGAAAATAAATGCTTTTCACACCTCATCTGTGGACTGTTTTTGCTTGGTCCCACACTTGCCCCTCTCCCATTCCTTCTGTCTCTTTAAAATGTGTGTAGCTCTCCATGGCTGTGGAGGTAGGGTGACAAAACACAGGCTGAATTTTATGCAAGTTTTCTGAAAGCTTTCAGGTCACAAGCTATGAATGTTTTTTAAGCAGTTAGTCTACCCACTGTGATATGAGCTATCAGATGCTGACAGTAGGACAGTTTGCAGAACTAATTATGTATGATAGCACCTGTAAGGAGTGCTGTAAGGAGATTTTCAAGAGCAAGGAGGTTTGAAGCATTTCTTGCTAACTCCTTCTGACAGCTGGTATCTGTAGTGTGCTGTTTTTCTAATGTATGGGTTTCAGAATCTCACTAATTCAATCAAGGTAGGAAATTATCTCTGTTTAAAGGTTACATTTTGTTAGGTAGGCACAGTTTAGCTAGTTATTTGCAGTAATTACACAGATTTTCATAAGGATTAATTTGAAAACAATTTTTCAAGCTATACCTTATTTCTTTCTTCCTGCAATTAAATTACTGGGTTTTTTTTTACCATGAACGTTCCTTGAGATTTTGAGTTTATCTAGGCTTTCAGTCCTCAACCATGCTGTCAAGGAAAGCAGATTATCCAAGCAAAATCAAATCCTTACTATCGTAGCAAAATTAAACCTATAAGGGCTCTGTAAGCAGAGTTCTTTGATAACAAAACAGGAAGCTGAACCAAGTTAAGTGGTGCAGCCCCTGTGCTGGAGGGAAACAATGCCATCCTGGGGGGACCTTGACAAGCCTGAGAGCCATGCAAACCTCAGTGGGTTCAACAAGGCCACATGCAGGGTCCTGCACCTGGGTCAGGCCAGCCCCAGGCATGAGAACAGGCTGGGTGTGCATGTGAATGGAAACTCAGCATCACCCTGCAGCGAGCACTGGCAGCACAGAAAGCCAACCACATCCTGGGCTGCACCAAATCCGTGTGGCCAGCAGGGCAGGGGAGGGGATGCTGCACCTCTGCTCTGCTCTGGGGACACCCCACCACCAACCCTGTTGTCCCCAGCAGAAAGACTTGTTCCAGATCTACTGGAACAAGTCCAGAGGAGCACCACAAAGATGAGGAGGGGACTGGAACACCTCTCCTATGAGGAAAGGCTAAGAGAGTTGGGGGTGCTACATCTGGAGAAGACAAGGCTCTAAGGAGATGTTACAGCACCTAAAGGAGCCTGCAAGAGAGATGGAGAGGGACTTTTCACAAGGGCAGGTAGTGACAAGGGAGAATGGCTTTATAAACTGAGCAACGGTAGGTACAGGTCAGGCTTAGGTTTAGATGTTAGGAAAAAATTCTTTTGTGGGAAGACACTGGAGCAGATTGCCCAGGGAGGTTATGGACTTCTCATACATGCAGGTGTTTCAGGCCAGGCTGGATGGGGCTCTGAAATACCTGACTTATCCACAGCAGAGGCATTGTAGCTGCATGACCTGTGAGGTCCCTCCCAACCCAAACCATTCTATGATTCTCTGATTCCATGAGACACAAAATGAATAATTTCTTCAGTGTAGGTTGAACGTGCCATGGAAGGAAGGGCAGATGGTTCAAAGAAGTTTCAATACCCTGCAGTCTAAACCTTCCATCTAAACCCACAAATTGTTAATTCAATAAGCAATTTGTCTTGTCCCTATTAATTTATACGTGCATATTATTTGACACACGTTGATCTGCAGTAGATTAGTAAAGGGACATAACTGAGCTCAGCATTCTCCTTCCCTTGCATTAGAAATTGGTACATTAGAATAAGCAAAAAATAATAGAATAGCCTGCTCATCATATTGCAGAATTGAGTAGCCCTGGAATGTAGAGAAATGTGTGACATCTATGTCAATTTAAAAAAATGCAGCAGTGATGTAATATTACTGACAAATTTGCAATTCATAAAGTTTTGCTTGAACAAGGTCAGGAGTAAATCCAGTTTTTCACCCAGTGAAAGCACAATATATTACTTGCAAATTAGAGAGTTTTTATGTACATTTTCAAATGCAGCAGATCTATCAGGTCTACCAGTAGCACCCATCAGAGAAGTCCAAGTGCTGATTTTAATCACTTTCACTTATGCTGGTCTGTCAGCAATTCAGCCAAGGTCACTCACTCAGTACCTCACTGTTGGCTGTTAAGTATTTGTCTGCTTTGAAAGTTTATGACACCTGGATTTATAGACGATTTTTTTTTCAGGAAATATTCCACTACACTTTGGCTGTAATATGTTTATTGTAATCATACTGTTTGCATAATTGACATAGCGTTTGCACTTGATCTTCATCAGACTAAAATATCCAAAAGCAGGTTAAAGTCTTAAGAATTCTAAAATTTAACAATTTAGTGGTGAAAGCATGTACCTGTTGAATAGGTAGACTTTTCTGTAAGAAAAGCCATTGCTGCAGGTTTTTAGGATAGCCCCCTTTACTTCCTTTAAGTCATTTCATGTATTAATTTTGATGTATGTGTCTGCGAGATAGCTGTGAAAGAATTTTGCACCATGGCAAAAAAAAAAAAAAAAGGGATCAATGCTCATCTTATACTCTGTATGGTGAGATATTACAAGTGGAAATTACTTGCTACACATAGAATTGTTAAAGTTCAGCTTGCACGTACCTTCTTACTGACAAACAACTTTGAAATGTCAGCAGCAGCTTAAGTTTGTTCTCCTTCTTCCGTAGTTATCATAATTATTGCCTTCTTATGAGAAAAGTCACAAGAGTCTAAACCAAGATAATTTCCTTTCCTGTCCTAGCCTCTTCTTTGTGGTTGTTACTATATCAAAAGAATAGAAACTCACCTATTTTTACTAATTGCACACCCACATCTTCTTGCCTATGCAGAGGATTTGCATGCTCAAAAGCCATCTCACTAAAACTGCATCCATGTGCCTGGCCAGTCCTGGCCCAAAGGGTCCAGTAATACCTTCCCTGCAAGTGACAGTCAACATCCTTCATAAAGTAAATGCACATCCTGCTTTTCCAAGGCTGACCAGAGGACTTGGCAGCAAAAGCTGAATTGGCTTGGGAAGTAGAGTGAGACTCCCACTCCCAGTTTGGGATATATTTTATTTCATGGGAGCTGTGGCAACTTGCTCTCTCCTCATTCTTCATAATCAGCAGCAATATTCAAAATTTTTTTTCTTATTTTTCTCCCCCAGCTAGGTTAGTTTTCTGATCCCAGTGCAGGGAGTCACAGCAGCTTCGACCAACCCAACAAAGGAAAATATCACAGACATCTTCACCTTCCAAAACCTAGTCCATGCCTAAAGCATGCTAAACTGGCCAAATGAAGGAGAAATATGAGCTAGGAAATGCTCTTGAGTATATGGCATCCTCACAGCCCCTTCCAGAATGGAGCACCAGAGGGCTGACAAGGAGGGGTGGTTTGCAGGCATCACTGCTAAAAATACTCTCTCCTGCTGCAGCAAAGGGCAAGCCTGCATTACCACTGCTCACAATGTAAGGGCTGTAATGTCTTTCTATGTCTCCCAAATCCAGTTTTACCTAGGAATTTACCAGCTTTAGATAAGTCTACCCACAAGGAAAAACTGAGCCAACATTTTATTTCGATCACAGACCAGCTGTAACTGAATCATAGCTCAAAAGCTACAGAAAAAGTAACTGAGGAACAAGTGCTTTTATAGGTTGTCTTAAGTGGTGCTCTACAATTACTCCAGTCTTCAAAGTAACTGAGCTTTGATTTGAATTTCTTTACATCAAGAGGAGCTTTCTATAATACTAATAACTGAGATCTTAAAAGTTACTCAATACAGCTTCTCACTTCCTCATTTAAATGCATTAAGAATGAGTTTTGCTTCCCATTAATATTTTCTGGTGCCAGATTTCTGTTCCCATTCCTACAGAACAAGGTGGCAGTAAAACCCCTTTCAATAATCACACAGGAAAAGCAGCATTCAGGGCTGCCAATAGCACTTTTTCTTCAGCTTGACAGAATATAGACAGTCCAGGTAGTACTAAGCAAACACATATGACAGCACTGTCAATCCCCTTTTCTTCCCTTTAAAAAAAACCCATATTGTTAAAGCTCTAAATCTGCTAGCTATAGATGTGACTATTTCCAGCTGCAAGTATAGTACTGTGAAAGAAAATATTAACTGCATAATTTTAATGATTTATATTTTATAGACACAGCACTGTGTAAAAAAATATTACAGATTTTGGTAGTATCAGTGTATTGCATAGGAAGGCAGTAAGAAGAAGTTGATAACAGTGGTAATCTTTCTAAGTTGAATCTTGAAATATTTATTCTTTAAAAAAAGTCCTGGGGTCCAGTGACTCTAAAATGAAAAATTAACTTGGTTAATATTTTATTAGACAATAGAAGTATTATTTTTAAGTGAAAAAAGGCCTTTAATACTTTGGGTTCCCATTTTGGCAAATACTATCTGATTGCCTATCAAGAGCTACTGATAATCTGAATATTTTAGAGAATTTAGACCCTTTGAGGCCAGCATCATACCTAGGGAAGCTCAAAAGTGTGGTGCCTGAATATCTTCAATTTCTTGCTTGAAAATAGTAAATCTTATGTAAATAGAGCTAGTGGTACCAAATATTTCTCCCCTAAGCTCTGTTCCAGTTGACACCAGGACTAAGAGGAATCCTGTTTAAACACTGATCTCTTTTCCAAGAGCCAGGGTGAGGCAGAGAAGAGTCAGGCAGTGCATTCACCAGCTAGCAAAGGGACAAACTGTGTGTGATGCTTACAGAGAGAAAAGCAAGAATGAAATTCCTATTCAGGGCTTGGTGATGAGGTACATGCTTTAATCAATACATCTGAATGAGCATTTTCTTGTGCACAATAAAATAAACATCTTGTCTGCTTTCCTCTATCAGCTCAGTCTCTCCCTTTTCAGGTTTCAAATTCAAGGCGCTTTCTTCCCTTGTCAAAGCTTAATTATATCCCCCGAGTTGTTTATCACAGTTGGTGAGGAGTGATCACAAAGAGTAGCAGATATGGATAAGAAATCCCTGGAACACAAGGTAAGCTGGGAAGTCTGTTAAACTTTAGAAGAAAACGAATTTCAAACGAGCCCACTTAGGGTTAACACTGGCAGTTTGCACCTCCTTTGCCCACTCTCCGCTGTATATTCTTTTAAATAGGCCATCTACTGAAATAGCTCAAGACTGAAGTTCCCATTGAAACCATGAGGGACTGAGGGGAGATGGATACTGCACGTATTTCAGAACATTATCTGACGAGATGGTTGCAATTTGTTCAACCCTTCAGACACAACTTTTCCTGACAAACTAGAGAACAAATGCAGAAAAACAGATTACCACTTCTTGTTTCCCAGCCTTGAACAACAAGCAGATGAGCTGATCTATTGAAAATCTATTGAAAACACACCATGCTAGTCTATTATCCTTTCCAACTCACAGCCACAGTTTCATGCAGCTGATTTTTAACCTCAAAACAAACACAGAACTGCAGGAAATGTGCAAAACCACAGACCTCAATAATGCACTCATTCATTTATACAAAGGAAAGAATTTTTTTCTCTTGCCACCACATCCATGGTAAAAGAGGGTTTGATTTAAACCAGGGAAATCATCTTCAGTGCAAATAATGTAAGCACAGCCAAGCAGGTGTCTTCTTTGTATGTATTAAGGGAATGGTGAAGACATCAGCTTAATAAAAGAGTTCAAGAAAATTACTTGATTTTTCAACTCAGAATGATGCTTATAGAAAATTTTCCTGAGACCAGCTGTATTAAAACTATGCATCAGAACAATGTGAGCTTAAGGGCATTTGCCTCTTCTCATTCACCAGAAATTCCCAATTATCTATTCAATTATTAGTTTATCTAAATAATTTCATCTTCAATGCAACAAACTTTAAATCTTTTTCTAATATATAGCTAATCCCAGGAACATAACTTAAAGTAAATATTGATTGCATTTCCTGATTAACAAGGTAGGGAAAGGCTATGCATAATGACAATATGACCAAAGCACTTGTAAGAGTATTTTCACAGTTTAGAAAGTAAGGTTGCTTGAGTGAGTGAAGAAAAGAGATCCAGCTATATTATTTAATTTTTATCAAATAGATTACCTAATTCATTGCTGCTTTTCCTAAAACAAATCATGTTTCTTTTCTTACTGTATCTTCAGCTTAAGGATTTAAAATTTTGTTTTTATGTAGTAGTCTAGAACTTGCATAAGGGAGGAATGGTCAAAATAAATTGATTATGAGTCAGTAAAATTATTGTCAGTTTCACAAGATTAACATAATTTTCTCACCTTCTGTTGACTTCTTCAAAGGGAGATTTGCTTCTCTTGTTCATTATCTGTTGTTTAAATGGCTATTTGATATTGTGATTCTTTTATGCTTGTAAGCAATTCTTACCAGCTACAAAGGCAGTTCGTTTCTAAAGTACCATAGAAATAAACATGTCAGAGAAAAATGTAGAATCGCAGAAATACAGACACTTCAAGGAACACAAATAATGGCCTGTGTTACTGAGCCCTCATCTCTTTCCTAAAGGCTGCTAGCACCCTTCCAATCTTTACTGCATTACTTCCTAAGTACTGCTGGTTGAATCTAATTTTGCTTTTCATTTTCATTCCTCAATCTAACCATGGCACATCAAGTAGAAAAATGACTTCCTATGTGTCTTTTCTCTCAGACTTGACAGCTCAATATGCAGGGTTAGCCTTAAGGTAATGTTACAACACAAGGGAGTTCTTCCTGCTGCCACCACCCAGCCCAGCTCCAAACCCATTTAACACACCCCACCTGCACCCCCATTACTGCGTTCCTTCCCCTCTGTGCCCGGGCTTTGGCAATGCCAGAAGAAATGTTTGTTCTTGTAACAGTGCAGCCTTTTGCAACACAACAAGCTCACGACTGAAATCACTCACAGGACCTGGAGTGTGAACACGAAAGCTGCAGATGCAGCCACGGCAGTTACCTCCTTTTCTCTCTGGGGTGAAACTTATCTTCTGCTTCCTCAAGTGTGAAGATGGACATTGGATTCAAAAAGCTGTCTTTCTGATATTACTATTTTAAAAACTTTACAACTTCCTCTCAACTTAAATAAATTTAAATGTGTCCACCTTTTTCCTCCATTTCAGTTAGAATAGCCAGTTCCCCTCTGTGCTCTGAAGTGCAATTGTTCCTTGGGTCTCGGCTCCATATAATGATTTTTCAAATGTGCAATTGTTTTTCTATCCTTTGGCACAGTTATGTGTAAAGATATTTGAACTAAGGTAGGATAAAAGTTCATTAGGAAATTCCAGGTGTCTATTTAAGTTCTATCTCTCAAACTCTAAGTCAACATTTAAAAGAAGGTGAAGTTTATTTCATTATTTTTATTATTGTTACTGAAATTATGAATCCATAGTTCAACTATTAAACTAATTATAATTTGAACTAAAGGTAGTTAATCACCAGAAGTGGTAGCACTAACTTCCAACAAACAAAATGGTTGTATGGCAAGGAAAACTGTCTTATTCTGTCTACCATGAACCTTGTATAAACATAATTTTCTTTAAACAGTAGCAAGAAATATGTCAAATTTGCCATCCTTAGAGCCTGGTCTGTGCTGCAGACTAAACCCTGGACAAAACATTGCAATGTTATTGGAAATTCCCAGGGTGAGGGTAAAACTTGGTTAATTCAGTGTTCCTTCCATATGATTTTTAACTGTAACATTCAGCATCACGAAGTTCCAAGTCTATAGTTCTGCTACAGACTCATGTTTTGGTTGACAGAGGGGTCAATCAGTGCTGCCTACTTTTTGAGCTGCTGCTGCCCTCCAGAAACCTGTGAACATCTCCAAACTGGCACTCCCAACTTCTGGAGCCTTCCAAGGCTGTTACACTTCCTATGGAACATCCTGTATCTTATGTCTGCACTGGCTTCACGAAACTTCAGTTCCCACCTGTGTTTTCATCATCAATATTCAAGAGCCACCTAGTGAACACAGGATGTCTGGCTCTCAGTTCTGCTAGTGAAGATGACAATATTTTCAGCTGGCTGGAGTGAGGCAGGGTCTGTCACGTGCAGATGTGTATGTAGGGCGTTCTCGTATGGCAAGCATAATATCCAGCATTTAAATTTAAGCTTTCAGTTTGATTTCAGGCTATGTCAGGTACAGGACAGAGCCACAAAAAGAGTGACTGAGTGCTATCCATGTTGTTTTGAATTGGAAATATAATCACAATTGAAAGTGTCAAGCAATATTTGTCTACAGCCCCAGACACCTCAGCCACAGTTAAGTAGGTCTTGCCAGGGTCCTTGAAAATAGGCCACATTGGCTCTAACAATCTGAAAGGGAAATCCAGATTAATATAAACCTTTTTATCACTCTGTTCACAGTCAGTATAAATTCACAGTTTTTCAGCTTTTGTATTTATAGCATATAGGATTTTACCCACAAGAAACAACTTTCATTTCTGCAAAGGTGTCAGAACTGTGATGATTCTGTTACCTGAGCAGGAGTTCCTAACTTTGATAGCTTTTGTATCCTAAAATACTTTTAATATACTGGTCCATCTATTCAAATATAAGTTATCAGTCAGACATCATAAAGAAATAAAAGCGATAGAGAGCTGAGCATTTGGCCTAGAAATTCAGTTTGAATGTCATTTTTAATGTTTTTGATGGTATTCACAGGTGTTCTTTTTCACCTAAGGATATGAAGGACTCTGAGTCCTAAAGCACTTGATATGACAGTGGCATGGCAAGTTATCTCTCAAAATGCCCAGCTAAGGTGAGTTACTGGAGGATGGTCAAAGGCTTCATTTTCCAGTGCCCAGTTCTCCTGTAAGTTTTGAGAGCACCAGCCAGAGATCCTGGGTCTTTTCCATGACATAACCCAAAACAGTTTTCACCAGCTCTGTGACAGAAATGTTTTAATCATGGGTATGAGTTGAGGTGTGTTTCTGGTGGACCCACAGCTCATACTGAAATGAACTAGCATCTTTTAGAGGTCTGCTTTTCCTGCAGTGTAATTAGCACACCTGCTACCTTCTCATGGATTTGTAGCAGTGTGCCCACCACTTTTCCCCATGTTTTTGGGTACCAAATTTTGATACACTTCTGACAGCCAGCATGAGTATAGATAACAGGACATAACACCATCTGTTCAGAACCCATATTTTCTCTGCAAAATCAGTTTAAGTTGTGCATCAGATTCGAGTCATCTGTTATCTCAAAGCTTCTAATATTTAACTTCAGCTTTAGCTATGAGCACACTTATGAGATGCAGATTTGTGACTGAAGAAGCAGATCAGCAGTTACTGGCTGGCTGCAGTTCTACATTCGAGAAAAGACAAGTTACTTCCACCCAGCTCAGCCAAGAGCTCTCTGAGGCTTTTGTTTGTCAGGAGTATTGCCACTCCTATCAAACTTGATAGAAAAATATCATCTAGAATGTTCTCCTGCATTGCTGTGTTTCATTGCTCCAAAACAGAAGTTCAGAAAATCATTATTTTCACTCTTCATTAGAAATTACTTGTCAAATATTGAGCTACCAACAGATATACTTCCTAACCCTTATTAAATAAGTTAAATAATTTAAGAGTCGATGGCACTTATTTATTTTGCACTTCTCCCTTTCCTTCTGATTTTTAAACATTTTGGGTTTACAAGGACTCTAAACCCGGAACTGTGCCTCAGTTTTGGTTTGAAGCCTTTAGGGAGAGTAAACTCAAGATTTCTTAACCGGTATGAGCAATGCTTTGGTGCAAAAACAAACAGTATATACTCAATCTGAATATATTCATTATTCAGGTAAGATAATATAATTCTATACCCATCTACAGAGTATCTCACCTAGAAAATATCTGTGTCTTAGAGTAAGGCTGGAAAAATATATTTTTATAGCAAGAATAAGTTGTTAAATTTGGATAATCATGCTTAAAACAGAGTGTGACTGCTTGTCACGACAAGATGTATGCCTTCAGCAGACCTTGGAGAAAGAGATCCATATTTTCATAAACAACAGGGATTATTAATCCCAAATTCTTGTTATTAAGACTTTTGACTGTGATTCATGCTGCTTTTGTTCTTACAGCATCAGTCTTAGCTGGGTGGCAGAACTGCTGCTGCTCTACGGGCCAGCTTTCAGGGAATAGATAAAAGCAAGAAAACTGTGCCCCTTGACAAGGAAGATTTTTCCTTTTTAGTTGGGTTCCCACTACAGTCCCTGGACTGTCCCACAGGCTGTGTGCTATGAGCATGCCTCCTTGCCTCTCCCTAGATTTAGACAACAGCATTGCAACAATTAGTTTCACTCTCATCATGCCTGGCTGGCATTGTCAAGGCAGTTGGAGAATTAATTTCATTCATCTCTGGTTTAGGCCATTTTGTCAAGACAGAAGAGACAGATACCTACAGCTTCATCACTGCTGCTGCTGCTGCTGGGCTGGCATTTACCCATCAAAAGAAACATTGCCTGAAGAATTTCCTCTGTCCAAAGATAAAAGGAATACAATACTTTCATGGTAAATTTGTCTGAGCGTGTTCAGTTACTACTCTTTGGGCATGAAATAAGAAGCTGTTTGCAGAGATCATATTCCCAAACAAAGTACCCTGTGGGAAGAGCCAGATGCTCAAAGGTAGTTAAGTAACACATCTTTATCGTAGCTGTCACAATATTCCCAAGCAGAATATATTTTCACAGCTCCCTACACGCTGAACCAGCTTCTGCAGCTATTTATCACATATTGGTCAAGCACGTGCAGCCCTCTCCTACAGTGTGAATATAAAAGGCACACAAATATACACAAGTAGCATTTGTTGCCTGTGTAATGTTTGTTGTTTGTGCAGTGGGTCAACAAGAGACCCCCTCAAGTACTGAAGCTGCAGCTGTTGCAGGGATTAGGAAATCTTAAGCAAAGTTTCAACTTCTGGATGCACTGCAAGTTCTTCTATTACTGTACTCCAAAGGCTTTTGAAAGCCTTGGGGCTAGTATGAGTCATACCAATGGCTTTTATACAAAACTTTATTTTTAAACAAAGAAAGTTTACTTCTGCGTTAAGCACTTGTAAAAGTTTTATCATGACCGAGGACTATCTTTTGCTATTCTAGCACCAGGTCTCTGCTGGGCCCTCCTAGCAGTCCCTCTGAAAATCCCATCAGTGAGAAACACAAGGCTCAGCAAGGATTTGGGGAAACAAGCACCTGTCATTCTGCCTCACTGCTGTGACTCAGGGCTTGGCTCCTCCAGTATTTTCACATAAAATGTATACTCACTCAGGTTCAAAGCCTTTGAACCTCAGCAATGAGGCCAAATGCTTGGGTCATTTAAAACCTGGTGGAGAAAGGAGAAAAGCAGCCACCCCTTGCCAGCTGGAGTCTTACTTAATTCACTTACACTTTGTTTCAGCACGCTACATTTTCAGGTAAGCCACATAGAGCAGAGGTGACATTAACCATGCCATAATTTGTTTTTCTTCTTTTAGATCCCTTTGACCTGAGCTCTTAAGACCTTTTGGTCTCCCAGTTAAATACCTCAAGAACTCGTCAATGGTCATGAGTACCCATCTTCCAGCCCTCTGTTTAGTAAGAGTCCTTGTGTGATTGTTGGCTCTAGTATATCTGCACCTGTCAAGCAGAGAAATGGCTGCTCACAGCAAGTAAAACCAAGAATAAAACCAGAAAGAGTGGCTCAGGTGTTGATGTGACTGCCATGCCTAATGCCATAGCAACCTGACACACATTTTAAAGCTTTCATGGAGGCCTAAAGAGGAGCTCTCAACCTTTGAACAGAGAAAAGCTCATTTCATGTAGGTACGTTTAAACAATTTCCTTATACATGATCCCTTGAAATATCTGAACTTATGTTCTTGCCTGAGCTTTTTCAAGAGATCCAGGAGCAACCTGCATTTGCACAGCAAGATAGACACAGAGAAGTTTTATAACCAGCCTTTCCTAATCGCCCTACTTTCAACCTTTTCTAAGTTTTACTCATGTATTTTTCCTTTCATCTCCCTCTCTTTAGCTGGGAGATAGATGAAACACAAAGACTAACAAAATAGGGATGTAGTCCAAAACCCAAGCCTGTAGTTGACCAATAGCAAATACGAGGCCTCTTGGGATCCAGCTGAGTTCCAGCTTTCCTCACTCTGTCCAGGTACACTGCCTAATCCTTCTCATCTGCCTCAGTTGTGCTGGCAGCAAAATGCTTATAATATTTTGCTGGGTTGCAATTGTCCTTATACATATGACACATATCTTACTAAAGCTTGCTCACTGTCTTTGGGAAAATGAGAAAAATGAAAACCCCTGTCATAATTAGAAAGTTCATCAGAACTACTATTTAAAGTCTCCTGATCACAAAAACGCTTGGTGAATCTAAACCAAACAATTACCTTTTGACCTCAAACTTAGAAAAAATTTTCTAGGTTTAAAAAGCCTGTCAGGTTGATGACACCAAAACTTAGCCTTTCTGTGTGTATACAGAAAGCAAGTTGTATTGCATCAGGGGAACTTAATCACCCCAGCTGGGCCAAGCTTATTCAAATGGTTTCAGCTGACATACATTTATCTCCTTTATCTCATCCTATCCCTTCAGAAATTGTGCTTTGCCTTAAAAAATAATACAACACTGTTAAAACAAAGCCTGAGAGTATAATTTCTAAAATGTGGCTCCTGAAGGTAGATGACCTTTTGTTTAGGGAAAAAAAAGTTATTAGTCCAACCAAATGTAGATAAAATTTGGCTTAAACTAGGTAAAACCTAGTTTAGACCTGAAAGTACTAGAATTCCACAGCTGAAAATCATCTTTAAATTTTGTACTGCAACACACAGTTTCTCTTTCAGTATTTCCATGACCTTTTCTCCAATCTGTAGCAATTCCCCAGATTGCAGGTGCTTGCCCTAGACTAGTTTTTCTATTAATTCTGTTCAATGCTTGCCACAATTAATTTAGTATAACTTTGATATTTACTCCTCCCTCCGCTTTCCCACGATTCATTACCACCCTTGAGCTCACCCTTACAGATTTGCCAGTGCAGATATGACCAAAAGGAGTGGGCCCAGTGCTTCCCACATCACACTTGCAGCATGTGAAGAGCAGAAAAAATGTGTGCACAAGTTGTAAATCTCCATAATCTACTGCTGAATATGTTACTGACAGCAGGTCCTTTAGTAGCCAACTCTGTTTAAGGCGACCTCAGCATCTAGACTGGAGAAAATCTGTGTGTTCTATAGCATGGACATGTTACCTGTGTTTTTTCAGGGCATTTTTCCCAGTTATTTGGTGCAAATTAGTGTGTTCTTTCACATAACAAGCAGAAGTTGAGAAATTAACCTTTACTATTAACCTTTAGTTCATTCTTTGTGCATACTCCTCCAGGCCGTACAGATATTTGAGTGCAATGTTTTTTCAAGGTATCCTCTTAAAAGGACCTTTTTTCTATTTATGTTATATCATTCTTCTGACTATTAAATATGTTTCCATTGATAGTGCTCATATCTTATGGGGAAAAAAATGCCTAAAATGTGAGGGTAATAATCTCTAAGTCACTAGTTGGCTGCAATTGTTGTATCTTTTTCTTTATTAATAACTCAGCATAACTTTGTCCTGACTCAGTATGGGTGACAGAGAGTGAAGAAAGCAATGGAAACTGCAGAGCTACCATCCTCCCAAGGGAGGTTCACAGGATTTGTTGGACTGGACCTGCATTTTGTCAACTACATAAGCACAAAAATTACTTCCATCCTGCACTGATTAGCAATAGTGTTCATAATCAGTTTCATTACTCTTACTTGTTCTTTGTTAAAGAGGAAACTGTGTCATTTCAATTTTTCTTGCAAAATCAGTCTCTTACTAGAAATCACTATAGCTGACAAAAAAATATCTTGGTTAAAGCTGACTGCCCTTCCTCTTCACTCTTTAGCTTTTTGTAATTAGCAGTTTACAAAAATGCAGTTGTGGAAGCAGGGTACTAATTTTTCCTCTTTTCACAATTTTTCCTAATTATTGTGAAACCTATGCAAGTGATGCTGTAGTTCCCAGCCATACTAGAGTTTTCTCTCTCAACACTCAGGAGCTTTTCCCCAGTGGGGCAGATTAATACAGCTTACCTATTGGAGTTTTCCTACAATTCCTTTTGCATGTCTCTTTGTGATCAAAGTTAAACCTGTCCAAGTCAGAATTCAGAATGACTTAATTTTTTAATTAAGACATTACACACAGGAGAGAGAGTTTTCCTTGGAAACTTGGTTCAGTTTGTTACAAGCCCCACAGGGTGCCTGAGATCAAGTGAAGTCCTAATTATATAGCCCAGTGACAAAATACCACTGCCTTCAGGGCAAAGCAGGGGGATGAAAAGGTCATCCTAACCTTTTCATCCCCCTGCTTTGCCCTGAATGGACCTTTCCTGTAGAGTCCTAGATAACATACAAAAACGGAGAGTTGAAGTCTGTATTGCTTCCAAGAGGGACCAAACTGGAGGAAAAGCAACAGCCTTAAATGACCTTTTGTTGAGGAGAAAGGTTATCAAACCAAAAGGTAAGAGTTTATTTACTTTTAAGCTTGAAGCAAAACACATGTAACTGATTCAAATGTTATTAAGCATCACATTGTCTCAACAGTTTACTTAAGACACTTTTTATCAGCATTTAACTGATCAAAGTATTAACTCAAGAATTTAGCTGTACATTTTCAACATGTTAGTTATCTTTGCATTTACAAGATAAGGTATCTAATTAATTGAAGAGTTTCTTGCTGTATGCAGCTAACATTTCTTTACAAGTCAAATCATTTTTGCTATCTAGGGACAGTGTTTCATATAGGGAATAGTTTTCATAATATATTTAATTAACACTAAAGTCCTGCATGCCTTAAGCTTTGGTTGGGGAAAAGATGCAATACAGGAGCCTGCCCATTTCTAAGAGGGAAGAGGCAGAGAATTAAAGTACAGCTTGGTAAAAAAATAAAATACAGAATTTTTAATTCGTTTTGATTCCTTTGATATACAATAGAAGTATTTCTTCCTTGTGTCATCTATTCTAGAGAATAGAGTTGCATTGACAGAAATCAGTCCAGAAAGACAATGATTAGGGAGGTGTGCAAAGGCAGACAAAGAACTTTATTTTTACTGCAGACCTTTCAGTGCAGTAAGTTGTGTGACAGCAAGTGACTTCATGCACTATTTAATTTGTGGAGTTCTTCAAAGAAAATAATTAATCCAAATGCACATTTCTGTAGCTTGTCTTTTGCCTTTCTTTTGGTTCATGTACTATTTCAATATGTTCATTTCCATATCTGTTATAATTCCGACACCAGTACATCATTAATTAATGGCAACATGGCTTTCAAATTGCTGACTGAGGACAGGGATTCAGAATATGTACAAGACATCCTCCTTCACTGAAACCATGCCTCAGGTATCATATTCAAGAAAGCAAAGGCTGCTTGTTAATTCAGACTAAGATAACTATTCATTAATTGCCATCTATGTGAGATACAGAAGAAGCTTTATTGGTTTTCTTGTAGCTTAAATTTTCTAAAGAGTGTAATTAGGGAATATTTTTTACTAAGTTCTTCATTTATTAAATATACTTGTTCCTTAGAAATGCCAGAGAAGCTTGTTATATGGATAATAGTCGTAAAGTAATTAAAGTTGATAGGAACCTATCAGAATTCATTTTCTAGTCAAGATAGTATTTAGTCTGGTCCTAAGGGCTTACTAGTTCATTTCTGTGTAAGATTTTTGATCTGTGTTCTTATCACCTGGGAACATGTCTGAGCAGTCAGCTAAGAACACCTCCCATCAAAAGACTCACCTCCTTTGGAAGCAGAACTGCTTATTTTTTTTGCTGCTCATTCTATTGCTCAGAAGAAAATATGATGCATGATGTGAAAGATCCACCTCTTCAAGCTTCAACAAAGGATCTATGGCATGAGAATAACTAATGTCTTAAATTTCTAGCTACTGGTTTCCACTTCTGTTTCTTGAAACAGAAGTTTCAGAAACTTACAAGAGCTTGCAGGGGAAAGATCTATCTCTGTCTAGGTATTTCCTGATAGAACCTGCCAGTGGGGAGACTTCATATGGCAAATATTTCTGGAGATAAATAATTCAAACCTAGGGCCTGTACATATACACAGAAAGGAGGATAAAGAGAGAAAAATGAGCTGTGTAACTAAACTAATATCTGCCAACACAAGCTGAGAGCATCAGGCCTGTAGCAGCAGCTTGCAGGGGGACTGACTGCAAGCCACCAGCATCAGAAATGCAAACCAGCCTGTCAGTAAAATTCAGCCCCTTCCCATGGGGCTGGTGCATTAGCAAGCTGTCCTGGGACACCCCCAGGGCCAGCCCAGAGGTGCCAGCTGTGTGTGCTCACAGCTGGGTGCTGGCCAGGGACCTGTAACCCTGCAATAACCCATCTCCCCAAGAGCATGCCCTGCCATCCCTCAGGGTCAGTTGTGCTCCAAGCAGCTTGATCAACAGGCAACAGGATCAACTGTGCCCAAGTCAGCTTTGGGAGCTCCAGCAGACCTGATGAAGCAATGCCTTTGTGATAAATGTCCCTGAGATTCCATTCCTGAGCAAATCTTGTGGGCAATGGAGACGGGCTTTCCCACGGCAGGGACTGCAGTGCATGCTCACAGGCTGGCAGAGCTGCACATCTGTGCCCCTGCTGCTCCAAAAAAAGGCTTCCCACTGCCAAACAAGAGGAGAAGGGATGTCTGCAGCACATAACTGAGCAGCAATGGGGCTGAGAATTCCATCTTCACTTCTGAGGCCCTGAGAGAGCTCCAATCCTTGCTCATCTCCAGCATTACCAAGGACCCCCATTATGAGAGCTTTCAATTAATTTTAGATAGGGCTGCCAGTGGTTTTCTAGTTACCTGACAGACAATAGAAACTTCACTGCCCTTCCAGCTTCCCTATAGCGTACACATCAGGCTTGAAATCTACTTTTGAAAGGCCCTAGGTTTTGCATACATTTCTTCCATCAGTAATTTCTTGCTGCTGAAAAGAGTGAACTCTTCATTCAGGATCTAGGGTTATCTCTTTCAAACTTCTCCAAGATAAAGATAAATCATGATTCCCATTAATTTGCATACTGACAGTATCTCATAGCTATCTACTTGCCTACCAATCCAGAAATTCTTCCACTAAAAGCACTTCCAGCTTGTACCACAGTCATTATAGTAAAAAAACCCCACAAATCTGGAGCCATAATTACAAGAGACTTACCTCACAAGTTTTACATACATCTGAATCACTGAAGAGTCATGCTACTTGGAAAGTACCTGAGGAAGGTCATGTACACAGGAAATTTATTCTGCTTCCATGTATCCCAAACAAAGTCTCTTCAACAGTTATTTCTCTTGATAGGAACCAACAGATTACTGAAATAAAATTCTAAACAGTGATACTCCAGGGCACAGTTTAGGATAAGAGCAGATTTGGGAATGCCTATACAGACTTTATACACCTACTTCAGTACAAAACATTGAATGCATCACCTTTAACTTTTTCAGTGACTCATGTGAGACACACAGTTTCCATGAGCCTAACCATGGATTTAAAATCTGCACCCGGTGTTGTACAAACTCTACTAGACCTGAGTCAACAGAGATAAGTCAAGAGACATAAGATCACAGTCATGATAAGAGTAATTCAGAGAAAGGGTCTGCTCAGCATCCAGTCTCTAACCGTGATCATATGTGGATACCAAATCAATAAAAATACAAAAGAAGGATGAGAAAAGGGCAAAAACAAGGATCTTAACTATTTCATATTTAATGTGCTTTGCTTATCAGTGAGCAACTGGTGGAAGGAAACCTCTTCAGCAGTTCCTTTCTGTGAATGTTCCTGTAATTTCTACATAGTGCAAAGCTCCTAAAGCTACTGTGTGCTATATATTTTTATACACTGCACTTATTTCACTGGGAGATTACAGGACATAAAATCTCTGAGACACATGATTCTGCTGAAAGAGGTGAATATTTGGCATCCACCTGGTGCAAAGTTTTCATTAAACTGAACTGCTTTCCTCACTTACTTTATGTGTTGAGAAGTGTACAATTAATGAGACATCATTTATTCATTTCATGCTCATGGCAGTAGCATCTACTACATGGTACTAATTGTAGAAGTGAGCAGCCTTTGTATAAGTCACTTTGTTTGGTTTTCACTCTTTAGCCTGAATGCAAATTTTAATTTTATCTAAATAAGGCAATTTTTTCTTATTCAACTAGTGCATACCAAGCTTCACAATTCTTACACTTTATAAATTTCACCAAAATATTTTTCAGGTTAGATTTGTCCTCCATTGACATTATTCCTTTTCCAAGTGTTTGTGATGAAAGTAGATTTTGAAAAATTGCTTTCAAACACTCCAGTTCAGACTTTAATATATTATGTTGCAAATTACAAAGATTTGCTATTGCCATTGGAAAATTACCCTTTGAAAGAAAGGTCTGACATATTCCCCTCATTTTGTTTTCCTCTGTGCCCTTGCAAAGCAAAGTAAATGAAAAATAGGGACAGCTAATTGAAGTACAGTGCATTCAAAAATTGATCTTAAATGTTTGATCTTAAACTTTTATACTGGTACTCATTCATGACATTGTGTTTTTAAGGTTTTTAGTTTATTCTAAAAGTAAACGTATATATATGTATGTATGTATATATAAAATTGACTGTGTTTTGTCCAGTTTTAATGTCTTCTGAAATTGAAGACAGTAATTGTAATAATTTCAAGACTTCTTTAGCAAAATTGTGCATTACATTTATAGTCATAATTTTAAAATATCTGATTGTTAGGCTGGGTTTTGAAACTACACTCACCCAGGGCTGTGGAGGGGAAAAAGAGTAGTTGCTGTATTATAAAAGAGTGTGTGATTACAGGTTGCTAAGGCTGTCTTGAAAGCAACCAGGCCAAAATGTCAGAAATAGTGGTGAACATGCATGAATTATTCCCTAGGCAATCCAACCTTTACCTCCTTTCCGTTAGTCTGAATGACTTCTTATTTCTTTAATCTAAAATTGTCCGTTCCTGCAGTTTTTAGAGTGGCATCTTTTGCTAATAAAAAGAACTTTGTATTTGTCAGCTAGAAAAGACTATGCTTGTTTAACCAAGTAACATCTTAAAATCAGAATTTGCTGTCAGCCAGCATCTCATTAACACATACACAAAAAGCACAGTAGTATAATAGGACAAAAATATGAAGAATTTAATTGGTATTCTTCTGTAATTAGCAACTTTTTTGGGACCTGCTTTTCTGTAAAACAGTATTATGTTCTCATCAAGGGGTATGATACATTAAACTCTATGTTGCTATTAACATTGTTAGACTAAATCAAGACAAAGATCTATCATATAACAAGTAATGTTTAGCTGTAGCAAAATAGCAGAATAATTACTAACTTAGTTATGAGATACACAGACAACAGTTCAACCCAGCTTATTAACTGCCACAAGGAATTGTTTAAAATGCTTCACATAGATAGTTTATTTCAGAAATAAAGACAGCACCAGAACTTGCATAGCTTCTTCATTTTCATTGTCTGGAGAGTACTATACTTTAATGTCAATTGCTGATAGTGTGTTTTTCCACTTAACTGCATCAAGAAATAATCAAGAATTAATTAAACCATTGGTTTTTTACTCATGGACTACTGATACTTGAAGTCCTACAGGCACGAATTTTTCCAGTCCTCAGAGGATAAGCTGATGCTTCCTTGCCTCCTGGAGATATTTTGACTAGTTGCCTTTATCAGCCAGCACAGGGAAGTGTTCACCTGGAAAAGTATTGCTCCAGATCCTGGCATGCAATGCACCCACTCACAAAGCTGGGTGAGAAAACTCCTCTGCCATTCTCCTATTGTCTGAGATAGCAAGCAGTCAAATTAATTTTCTTCAAAACCCTATTTCTCCAGAAACAGTGAATGCCAGTGAGATGGACTCTGCTGGCTACATTACCCCAGGTAATAGGATGCCAAGTGAGCTGAAGACTGTTTATTCTTGGACACAAGGGACCACGTTCTTGATCACTACTTGGAAACATTACAAAAGTACTTTTTTGCTTAGGGCTAATCTAAATATATAGCCAACATTAATCTCCAGCTATTATTTCCATTTGAGACATCCCTTAGCCATGGAAATAAATGACCAACTGAGCCCTCTGTCTTCAGAGGGCTACTTTTAGCATGGGATCCCAGCTCCCGTTTTATAGCTCCCATTTGTCTGGGGTCATAGGTTTTCATTGCTATGGAAGCAAACAGATTTTCAAATGCTGCTTGGCACATGTTTGTATGCCAAGGAAATACTCTTAAAAGATTGTCAGAGACTGATTCCCCTTTCGTAGAGAGAAGGATGCTTGGCATTCTGCTACAACTTCCCACATTTACCTTCTTTTAGGAAGATAGCTGACACTACTGCATGGTGACACTACAACATTGCTGTTATAATTAACAATTTGCAAGTTGCATGGTATATTTCTTATCTTACAGGAGATTCAGTTCCTTTGTCTACTAATTTTCACAGGGGCCATACATACCAGTACAATGATGAATAACTAACACTTCATTTTAAAGATTTTTGTACCATAGATCATATCTTATTTTCGCATTTTCTTTTTCAGTCTTAGCTCCTCTCTATTTCTCTTGAAATTTCACTTTGTAACTGTGTGCTCTCATGATCTGGGTAATTTTTCTCATTTCCTTCTAAGTTACAATTGTCTGACACCTAATGGCTTATTATCTCTCTGAAACCTTGCCCCCTTAATATATTTCTCATCCACCTGAGAGAAAGACTCAGAGCTTAGGGAAGTGCTGTTCAATTAGCCTGTGCCTGAGATAACAGGGGTCAAAGGTAGTGTGCTTAACTTGCTTTGCAACGGCTTCCTAAATGTCCACAGCTTGAGCTGACCTACCTTGAACTCTTGGCCAGCTCAAATCTGGTTATAAATCAGTGTAATCATATCCAAGAGGAGCTTTTGATTGAAAACTCCTTTTTTGATGGGCAACCGTATTATGTTAAGCCTCCCTGAATTCTGTTTAAATCTTCTAACTAGTAAAGATGAGTCAATTTTTTACAATGAAATTGAAGTCATGTTTTATTAATGGCATGCTTGGGATTGCTTCACTGTTCTTTCAGTTGATTATATCTATGGTAGCTCTCTTTCTAGGTACTCTATTTTAGGTGATTTTGATGTATTCATAAATTTAATATTTTGGTACTCCTGTAATACTTAGCAACAGGTACATCAGTTACATTTTTTTAAGATAGAAAGCAAAAGTTTATTTATTTTGTTTGACTGAAAAATATCAGCTTTTAGGACACAGGACATAAATAGCAAAACGGTTTTTAAGACATTTGAATTACAACAAAAAGTAATTTTCATAATACTTAATATTATTGAAGATTTTGGACTAAAATAGAAGCTCGGCCCAGTTTATAAAAGGCATTAACTTGCATGTGTTTTTCGCTGTTGACATGGTTCCCAAAAAAGGGTTTCTCCTCCTCTCTGGTCATGCTGCTTGCCACAGTAGGGTTTGGGTATGTTTTTTCCATCCTTATAGCACCTCCTTGCTGCTAAAGCATCATTATAATCTTTCATTATAGGCTGAAGTTAACATAATACTACAAGGCTTTTCTGAAAGTTTACTGGTTTTCTAAAGGGTCACCTTCTTAAAGTCATTCTGTGACTCTCTCAAGCATGAGAAGTACAGAACATAAAGGCTATAATCTGAAGGTAGTACTGAAGAGGGAAAAGTACAGAATGGTCTTTTGAAGCAGTATAGTTAGAGTAGAATCACTGAACTAAAGGAGGCTTTTATTCAGGAAAGGGCTGATATGAAGATTCTTAACTAAAATTTTCCTATATACTTGCTCTGAGAAAAATTTTCTGTTGCTTATTCTGTAGGAGTTTGAATATCAGTATTTCATTAGCTAGCTTTTGTAAGCGAGCAATGCCTTCAGATGTTAGCATAATTAAGCTAGTTCAGGGGGAAGCACAAATATGAAATTCAAATGGACTTTACAGTCCTCACCTATTAAACCTTCCTAAATGATGAGTTTTACCTCCTAAATGAGGCAATGCATTTGCCTCAATATGAAGAAGATAAGATGCATTTAGAAAGAGCTACCTATTTGCATTGAAATCAACATACCTATAATTTCTACTTTCCTGTAAGAAGGCATGACTATGGGGAACACAATGAAAATTAATGCAATAAGAATCTGGTAATGCATTCAGAAAGAAAGATAAAAGAAGAATAATCCAGTGAAATTCTAGGTCTCTGGAGATGCGAGTTGTTTCTTCAAAGTGGGAGTAATATAGCAGCAAATCCAAAATGGTTTTTTCTTCAGATTGCAAAGGAATCACATATCTACTGTTAGATGGTGGCAATAAAGTAAGTATTTATATGTGCATAGCACTGAGAATTCAAGTTGGAAAAGACAAATTAATAGAGTAAAGATTTGGCGAAACCTGAAGAGATATCCACTTGAGTAAAGCTGGGTAAACAGTTTTCACTCTGAAACTGAGCCAAAACTTGTAGGGAAGTGAGAAAAAAGGAGAATAAGATAGCTGTGTTTTCAAGGCTGGGTTTTAGCTGGCAAACATTTGCTTATTGAAGAGTAAAGGAGAGCTGACACATCCATGAAACCAACAGACCTGGTCAGTGAGTTCACCTAGGGGTTCTTCAGAGAGGAATCAGAAAAGCAGCACAAGATTCTGAATAGGCACACAGGCATCCGATTTTATCAGTCTAATGTTTCAATTTTTAAAGAAGATAAATGCATTGGGCAACCTTGAGGTTCAATGCTAATGGAAAAGTTCAGGGAAAAAAAATTAATAATGATAAGAGTTAATTCTTTATGAAGCACTTGTAAACCCCAAGCTGCAGCTTCAAAAAAATCAGCCCTGGTAGTCTTGTGACAATTTATGTGCATTGATTAGGATCTTGACTGGTGATTGCAATTAAAGGAGAGTCAGAGCCCCAGAAATGTGATTTCCCTTCAGCTTTTTTCAAACGTCCTTTTTGCTGCGTTCTTAAATTGATTCCAGTGCCTCCATTTGGCATCTGTGTTCCAGATCAGAACGTGCAGGGGTCAAGATTCAACACCATCTTTTCAAGCAGGATAAGTAGGTTTGCAGGATGTCCCCAAATGACTCAGAATTGCAATGGAAAAGTAGTGGCCCCCAGTTGCTTGTGATTATTGCTGAGCAATGTAACTCTTGAGTCTGTGAAAAATGCAGGCATGCAGCTTGTTCAGAACAAGTAGCAAAGAATTTGATTTCTTAGCAGATGCAGGGAAGGCAAAGAAATGCTTAGTCGAATCTATTAAATTTTCCTAACTGGGGCAAGGTATTCTTGTTTCCAGTGTCTAAGCAACAGAATATGATAAAAGTGTCTGAAAAGCACGATGGAAAGAAGTCTTAATTTAATTCAAGTGACTGTGCTTATGTATTAAAGAAAAAGACAAGCTAAAGTAGCAGTTAAAATTGAATATCAGGCTCCTGATTTGCAAACTATTAAAATTATAAGGCACTTTTTGCTCTTGCATCTTGGAAATCTTAATCAAACCTGTTTGGTTCTCCCATCACAAACCTTGAAGAGGCCGTTGCTTAAAACGATGCAATTTTAAATTGCTCTTGAATGGAAAATGTGGATTAATTTTATCCTTAATTAAAAGCATGTTATAAAAGTTGAGAGAAAAATATAGTGAAAATCTAATGTATAAATGAAGTTTATGCTTCAGTGATTTTGACAGAAGCATGGAATATTTTTTATATTTGAATAAATTTTTTTGTCCATTTTTTTTCCTGTGGGGAAAAAAAACCCTAGAAATGTGGTGCATTAGGTCTGTCAAATTTGTCAGCACAGTGAGATCATGCAAATCTTTCCTCAATGTTGATATAGGTGGACTACTAGTATGGATTTAAGAAAAACCAAAACCCACTAGGAATTCTAGGATAAAATTTCTCTGATGTGATATTCAAATTTAAAACTTCCTTTCTAATGGAAAAATACTTCTTGTAACTGGGCATGGGAGGAATGTTCAGCCTTTCCCTAACAAGGTTCTGAATTGTCAGATTGAAGTTAGGTGTATTGCCTTAGAAAGCAAAGTATGCTTAATCTCCTCACTCCTTTATCCTTACACATGCTTTCAGCTGTGGGAAGGGCTCAGGAAAACTGGCCAGATTGGTTGTTTATTTAATGGAGCTAACACTCTTCTAATTTGGGCAGCAGAGCTGAGTCATGGCTCACATAACTGCTTAGCCCTATTTTTCTCTTTGTTATTTACAACTCAGGGAAAAGAAGCCCACATGATGTTGTTTCGAATGATGCTGATACTGAAGATCAGATACCTGATCAGTGGGGCACCAGCAGTGGAAATATCTTTAGCTGGAAAATTAAACTAAGAGATTATACCTGTCACTAACACAGGCTCATAAAAGTATTATGGTTAAATCTCTCCACAGAACTAGGGAACTAATAAATTAGCTAGCTCCTTAAATGAAAACTGCTAAGTATCAAAGCCAAGAATGAATCTCACCCCTAAATTCTGAATTGTTTCTCCCACTTCAACTAAAAGCAAAGAGCCTGAATATTTACTGATCTGTCTATTCCTAATTGCCTGTCAATTACAGAATGAAATTTCAGTGTGAAAATGTTATTCAAAGTCTTGCTCAGCCTCAGGCAGGTTACTTGTCGTGCCACTGCTCACACAGCCACTGTGTATTAAAGACAGGGTAAGGTATGTGGAGCTGGAGGAATGCAATACGCTGTTGGGTGATGCCCAGAAATACCTCCTGGTGTTTTGTTTCAGAATGATAATACAATGAAATCTCAATAAGCCAGGGTGGACCAGCTTGGTGCAGAGTTTACGTAACAAATGTGCCTCTAATATGTTCTAGATTTACAGACCTGTACAAAAGCTCCTGAGGTTATTAGAGTGCTCAAATAGTTGAAAAGAAGCTATTTCAACTTATTACATCCCTTTTCTTTCAAATTCTTCCCTGAATTCATCAATGCAGGGACAATTGACAATTAACGGGAAAAAAAAAAGCAGAAATAACATAATATGAAAGAGTTCTAGACATGATAAGTTCCTTTGAGGAAGGCAATGGGACAGTGAAGGAGGGGCTGCATCTCTCTGGCAGGATGGTCTCCTGAGCTGCTGCATATATGGGAAAAAACACACTGGGTAGTGGGTAAGTGTCAAGTTATCTGCTTTTAAAATCTTTCATGGTTCTCACTGCTGATGTCATTTTTAATGAGAATCTTGTATTGTGTCAGAGGAAGAAAAGAGAAGAGCTCTCACGGGGCTCAGGATGAGCTGGAAATGAGCAGCACTGCAGATAAAGCTGTTATGGCTTAGAGGTGGTGGTGGAGGTGGTGGGCACATCGTGCAGGAGGCAGCAGATGGGAAAGGACTCCTGGCTGTAAGCAGCTCCTGACAGTCCCCAGGCATGGCAGGGCTGCACTGCAGCACAGAGCTGGCTTCTCTCCTGGCTTCAGGGACTGAAGCACTGCAGGAACTCCTCAGTGCAGCAACTGCATATGCAGAACAACCTCTGTAGGAAGGAGCAAGCATCCCCTTGTGCTGCTGCTTGTTGTTTTCCAACCTATGCTAACTTTTACAGACATCTAGCACGTTGCAGTACTGGCTGCTATTCAGAGCGTTACTAAAAGTCCTGCTGCAATCTTTGAAAAGCTAGGAGTAAAAGGAGAGAAAAGTTTAAAAGTGTGACTAACATGAGAATCTCCTGCTGATGTGCCAGGGGTAACTGACTCAAGTGAAGAGCCACATTTTCTCCATAGAAGTGTGCAGATCCCAGGGAGCCCTGATGGATAGCTGGTGTCATGCTCTCAGTTCCAGAGGTTACCAGTCTGTGAGTCACCTGCACCCAGTGGATATTACCAGCATCTCCTACCACTGAACCCAGGCATGTGAGCAAAATGATCCAACACAGGGCAGGTGTAGCTGTGCCCAAATTATCAGTGCAGGTATGCTGCAGTGCACTGGGGACCATTACACAAGCACGGCCAGGAATGTGTAAGAGGATAGCCAATATCAAATTAGATGACTGCTCCTCTGAAGACCACTGCACACAGTGGAATGGAGTGCTAAATAAAACACTGAGATACTGACTTGTCATGCACGCAAAGCATGTGGCCACAGAGACCGAAAGTCAGTCAGGTGTGCCTAAATCCCAGGACTCAGCCCAGAAATCCTGGATGCTCTTCTGACACATGGATTAGCAAACAAAAGGCATCAAAGAAGTCAAAAGTTCAAGTGTGTTTCCACACAGCTCTACATTGTGCTTGCCTGTGCTTTTAATTGGTTTTGTTCATTACTGCATCTTTTTCACAAAGAAATTATAAATTAGTAGTGAAGGGCATAGAAACTATTTTGATCCAAGATATCCTTTGATTCACTTGTATCCTACAGTGATTACTAGCTCCTTTGTTCTTCTTATTGCTTATTCTAATATGGATGAGAACACATATATTTTGTTTTTATTCTGACTAACCAGATTATCACAGCATTGTTAAAGAGAAAAATACTTTAAACAGCATGTGGATTTTAGTTTCATCACCCGTATAGCAGAATAAATGGCAGTAATATGTCAGTATATGTCATATTTAAAACAATTCATCATTAAAAGGCATATAGAGCAAATGGTCTTTCCTGCATACATGATTTTGCCCATAGATTTAACCTCTTTCCTTTAAAGACCTGATAGTGTTTTATGGGTGTGACGTCTTGAAACTTCACTGTTTAGACAATTAAAACATTTGAATGAAGAACTGTGGGACAATACTCTGGTTTTTCTTCTCCAAGTTACTCTGTCTCTTTTGTTCTTTAGCCAACAGCAAATGCTGCAGATTGAGAAGATCTGGAGAAAGGGACTGAAGTTAACAAAAATTATTTTAAGGATATTTTCATTAAAAATTTGAGTCAAGCCTTCTTTTATCCTGTAAAAAGAATCACAGAGCTATTGTCAACCTTTTCTTAGTTTAAATACTGTGCCTGCTTGCTTGAAGTTTTTTATGTTTCATTTCACAAACTGAAGATTCTTTTTCAAATTTTCACATGTACATTATTTTCTTGCTGCCAGTACTTTAACACTTTAGTATATTTAATAGTTACAGATTTTTAAATGAAATATATTAAAATGTCTGTTATAAGCATTCTCATCCAATAAGTCTGGTATAAGTGCAGTTCATATTTCCACAGGCTGCAGTGTATTAATCCTAAATCATCAGGAATAATAGGAAATTCTGTGTTGGTTTCTTCTGCTCTTCTTCTATATGAGCACATTTTACTGCAGAAGGTTTCTGGCAGCTGGTGCTGTCTCTACTACTAGCAGGAGTGAACATGATCTTGCCCTTGGCTTTCTTACAGGATGGCTGTTCAGGCTTTTCTAAATCCAATCTAGTTGGCTTTGTTTGTATAACAAGATGGACTTCAAGCTTTTTATTTAAGAAAAATTTACCTATTTATCTTTATTCAACAATATGGACATAAAGTGAAAGCAGATGGGGTTTATTTCAGATACATCCAATATCCAGATTGCCAAAGGGAGTTTTATGAAAGCCCAGAGAAGCTCTGAACTACCACGAAAGGCTGCCTAGGCTAAAGGGACAAGTGGCCAAGCATCCATGACTGCAGTGCAGACAAAGCTTCCCAAGTGTCACTTCTATTAACTCTCCCCACTTTGTTTAACAAGTGCTTCATTTTGTATGACCTGCAGCACTTTCTACGAAAAGTACAGATTATAGGCCTAGTTTAAGCTTTTAAGCTTTTAATTGCCAATAAACAGCTCTTGGTTCATTTGACTTATTGCCACATTAGCAGACTTTGCTTTACTTCCAAGTTTCACTTGAGATTACCACTGATTCACAACTGCTGTCAACAGGATTGTCCTCGATGCGGTGGCTCCAGAGAATAACCTGGGGCATTTGCAAGCAAGATTTCTGAAGAGCTGAATCAGGATAATTATCCAAAAGGGTTAGAGTGTAGCTGAGATCTGAAGACCTGGTTGGGTTGAGGAGGGGCCTTCTGCCCACAGGCAGCAGGTCCTTTAAAGATTTATCACAGGATGTCACCAGAGAACCTGGTGACATCACTGAAATTCAGTGCAGACAAAAGTTCTGCGTAAATTTTATATTAGAGAAAAATAGCCACGGAAAAATACCAGTGTCCATCAGGCCAGCGATCAGGGAAAAGGTCAGAAAATGATTCATTTGCTCACCAGACCCAAGGGTGAGCCTCAGGTGATGATTTTACTAACAATAACAGAAGGACAATATTTTCTAATCTGTGTAATCAAGAATCTAATCCTTTCTCTTTGCTAGTAAAAAGCATGAGGTTTTTTCACTGTAAGCTTGTGTAAATGTATGAAACAGAATAAAATCAAATTGACAGGCAGTAAGCATCCTCTGTTTTTCCAACATTACAAAATGCAAACCCTAAAGGACTGACCACTCCAAGCAAATTAGAGACTCTCAAAATTTGGTCTGTCTCTGCAGAAAGGGGCAAGAATAATTTTGAAATAAAAGCTCATTAATAACTCTCATCTTCACTTCAATTACTCACTTGTCACTTGGGTGAAATCTCAAAAGGTAAGCACTACTGTTTCTTCTTAAGAAACATAACATGCTCTCTTATTAACTTTGGCTGTTTAAAATGCAAACGTTTAAGTTTTGCACCTCATTTATGTACTCCCTAAAGTACTGTCCATTAGTACTAACCATGAACATGCCTGCTGTGTAGTTAGAAGCACAGCTAAAAGCACTTGAGGTTCTCCTCTGCTTAGGTATCAAGATCATATTTGTGCATCTCATCTGATGTAGCTAAATGCATTAAACTCATTCATGAAAGCTGTATTTTAGGATTCAGCTTCCACCTCTCAGATATTTCTGGACAGTTGTGTGATTTTTGGTTGATTCTTCATTAAAATCTTGGGATTCCTACTGAATGAGGAGGACAGAAAGGGTTGCTGGTATCTGCTAGCATAGTTTCAGGCAGAATTTTCTTCCAAAACCTGGGAGCAGAGGAGCATATGTGTTGAGGAGGAATGTGTTCTTATGAACTCCACTGTACTCATGGATGACTGCCTTTGTGGCAGTGGATGGTGGCTCCACCCAGAAGCTATTTCTGGTGGCACACCTCCCTTTCAGCTCCGTGCTAATAATCCCTCCTAGTTCAAGCATGGTTTTGCTAAGCTTAGTGTATGAGCTCAAGTAACTTCCACCAACTCAACAGAAGCTTGAAACTACTACTGAGAAACTACTGAGGAAGGGTTTTCCAGCTATTAGCTTTTGGGCCACATATTTATTTCTTCTGTGGAGTCTAACCTAAAATATATCTTCATCACCTTACACTGTGTTGGAGTGAATGAAGATGAAGAAGGTCCTCATTTACAGCCAGGGTTTTGTTGTTTTGGTTTTTCTTTAACTGAAAAAAATCATCTGATGCTCAAGGAAAGAAAAGCACTAGTCAGGACTGACCACTTTTTGTCATTTTAAGGAGTTAAGTGATAGTTATGCTACTATCATTATCTGTAAATTGGCCTTGTATTCATATCCATATCCTTCTTACATCAAAATATGAGTTCACCTGTCCTCTCCCTAAAATCCAGTTTGCCTCATTATATGAGTAGCCCCTACATTACTTCACCAGGTAGGTGCTATTCATATACCTGTTAGCAAGGTCTCCTTTGGGCCTTCAGCTTGTCTCTGTCTCTCCATCATCCCCTGTGGCTTTGCAGCACAGAGGGATCCCTGGAAAGCCACAGGGAGCAGCTCACCAGATCCCCGAAACACCTCCTTGTTTTTATCACCAAATTGAAAAATCTGGTCACGAAATCGAACACTTATGCCAGGAAACCTTCAGGCAGCCTCTGCTGTGACAAAATCCAAAGATATCCCTCCTCCTCCCTGCTCTGAATAGGCAGAACACAAATAAAGAGTGGTGGGCTGCTCCTAACAGATTTGTCCCTGCCCCTCACCACCCTGCTTCATCAGAGCTATAAAGTCAATCCTTGGAGTGATTTCATACAGGAAGGTCAGGGAGAAACAGAGATGTATTCCCAACATGCAGGCAGTAAGTAACACCACTTTTGCCAACTTCACCAGTTTGTATGATATATTTGTGGTAAAAGTCCTAAAGAATATCTGAGAAGCTACCTGTCTTTCTGGCAAGTTGTATATCATCAATAAGCAGCGATCTCTCTTCCACTCAAAAGGTTCTTGGCTAGTAGAACCATGCCTGAAGTAGTTTATAAATAAAGCATCCTGCAGCCTTAAGTGTTTGCAGTAGCAAACTTTGAATTCAAGATCAAAGTAATTCTCATGCCTTTAAAAAGAGCTGTAATTTCTGTATTAAGTCATGATCATTTCAGCACAGAAATCCTAAGTTTTGTTAGCCTTTATCTGAATTTCCCTCTAGTTTTCACAGTATTGGTCCAGCCCTCATGTTTCAAGTTGAGTTTTATTCTGAGGCTTAAGTAATACCTGCCCTAAGAAGGCTGTAGTTGGAGGTCTGCTCTACTGAACAGAAGCAGAAGTGTTGCAGTACTACTCAAGGTACTTTTATTTTCCTTATTCATTTCAGTAGCAGAAAGAATTTACCAAGAGCAATTTTTTTTTCCTGTGGCAAGTGCTAGGCCATGGCATCAATGTACTCTTTAAGCCAGTGAGTCAGATGGGTGCACCCTTGGAGATCCCTACAGAATCTTCTTACTGTTTCATTTCAAGTAGCTTTTTTTTTTTTTAATAGTTACTTTTTAATGAGAAACAGTGTGTAGCATTGTTAAGCTTGATTAGGCAAATTTAATTGGCTACAGTTAATGTATTTGTGCAAAAGTACTCAGCTTAAGCATGGCTCTTAATCTTTCAGTAATTTAGAATAATTTAAATAACCACAAAGTCTTTAACTTGTAATGGAATGTATTTCAAGTAACTTCTTCTATTGTTCTTTCAACTGTCTCTTAAACATTTCATACTTCCATTTCTGGCATTGGTGCTCCTCAGTTTCCATGTCTCTGATAGACACAGCCATGTCCCTTTCCTGTGCCTTGAAGGTTTGGGCTCCTCTCCTGTATTCTGCGATCAAGAACAAGTTTTATGACTATTTGGCATTCTCCAGTTGAGAGTTTTACCATTCTGGATTACAGACACCAGATGTAATTAGTTTCTCAGCACACCAGCAGTGCTTGCTCTGATATTTATCTCCTTCATCTTCCTGTTCATTAAGCTGCTGCATTCCCAGAGCTCCTTCCACCATAGGGGTCTGCAAGAACAAGGAAATCAGATCAATTGAACCTTATGCCATAGAGCTACACCAGTACAACAGATTTGTTTGAGGAGTATTCCTAATCATCACTTTCCCTCCAGGAACTTATCGTCCTTTTTCCTAAATTCACTCTGCTTCCTTTTCAGTTTGGCAATGCTCAGCAGAGAGGTGGCAATACAGCAGGACTCGACATGTAAATAGTCAGCTATAAGCATCTGCAAAAGAGCAATTCTCCTTAAAAGCAATTGTTTGTTTGATTGTTATTTCATACTTCCATCCTAGCTGTTATGACACATCTCAATACATATCTGCTCTGGCTACTCAATTCTAGTTATTTTTTCCTCTCAACAAATAAAACTCCTGTTCATGGTTCTCCTATTTTTATCTTATAGTCTTGTGCTAATTCTCACTTAATGGGTAGAGGTAAATGCCTTCTGATGTCTGTGATTTAATTTTCTACTGTACTTTTTAAATGAACACTTCAGTCAGTAAACTTAAGCCTCCCCTTATTTGAAGCATGCAGTGTGGATGCTAAAGAACAAACAGCTGACTGAAAATTGTATCTCTGCTTCAACATATTCTGTATAGTTCATCACTAATCACAGCCTTATTGAAACCAAATTGAAACAAAATCTAAGCAGAATTTTGCTTCACTGCTGTTTGAATGCTCTGTCCATGCCTATTGTTTTTCAGAGTACATCTCTTGTGCTTGTAACTAAACAAGCCAAGGTTGACTGCTGCAAGGGGCTGAAGGTTTCAGTTTACTAGTTGTGTCTCCCTGCCTTCAAAACAGAGCACAAGCATGACATTGCCAAAGGGCAAAAGTCCTCTAAATTTCTCCTGTTACAAATAACACAGTTTTAATACCAACCATGTTTGGTATTTTTTTCCTTTCTTTTACAATTAAATAAGGAATAAGCAGTACCAAAGCACCTTTAATAATCAGAGTGATACCCAGCCTATTACACAATCTATCACTGCTGATATGTCTTCTGTGCTCCCATTATTTTAACCTGTTTCCTGCAAATGATGAGAAAAAGTATGTTCTACACCATGTTCATCATAAAAAACCTTCCAGGCATAAAATTCAGCATATGCTATCATAGACACAGTGCGGAAAACATCCAATTCTCCCTTTTCATTTATATTCTCTCCTCTGGTATATTTTTAAGTGTACCTGTGCATTAGAGACATCTAATCCTATTATTTCTGCGAGGTTTCATTAGTATATGAAATAAAACTCCCAGGCATTATGCTGGTCATCCCTATCCTTGTGTAAATGAACAACATTTGGAAGCAACAGTGCCTAAGTTTCTCTAAATGAGGTTGAAGAAGTCTCCTAACTGCAATAGACAGTGTCATTATTGCTTCATTCTCTACCAAGAACACCTTTGGCAAATTTTAGAATTGTCTATAATAACCTTTGTTAGAGCCAAGCTTTTCTCTCTTTATGCCATAATAGACTGAGACTACCAGCTTACATTATTCCCTAACACACAAGTACAAGACCTTGTCTTTTGTGCTGTGACTTTTTTTTCCATTTTTACTACATCAATTTTTTGCAAAGTATTCCACTTCTGGTTTCTATTAAAGATGCCCCCAAGCTTTGTCTTAGTGCATTTTATTACCATGCTATTAGTACTTTTGCCTATCTTCAATATATATATTTACTAAAGGTCCCATGACAGATCTTTGCTAAACATAATTAGTTAACTCCCTCTGGAATTTCTAACATTCTCTATTTTTTCTCATTAGTAAAGACTGCTTATTTAATACTTCTCCTACCAAGTTCTATCTTTGTCTGCTCTGCATCATTTTGATTTCTTTGATTTGTCTTCTTGCATGCTGACAACTGCCCTGTGCTTGCAATAACCCATATTCACCCCTTTGCTACTGCAGCACAAAAATGTCCTGAAAAAACTTCCTTTCAAACATTCAGCTTCACCACCTATCTTCTTACCCAGCTTGGAAAGACAGTGGGTTATTTGGTAAGATTTGGGAGGGGTTATCTTTACTGTTTCTTTAGAAAGAATTTAAGACTTTTTTTTATAACAACACTCAAATTTATGGTAGAAGTTCTCTCTAAAATAATATGTGTATGTTATATTCTTTTCATACAAGACTTCACAAAATAAGTGCTTCATAAAAGGTCTCTGGTGCCTGTGAAGAAAAACCTCCGTGCAACTCAGCAAACATCAAGGTGCTACAAAAACAAATCCTCCAAGTAAGAATTGCATGTTTCCCAAGAGGAATAACAAACATCCAATAATTCATTGCCAAACAGACCAATAAACTGTTTTGTGTCCTGTTTGGAGAGTTAATAGGAATTCAATAAATCAACTTAAAACTTCTGATGTGGATCATTGTTTCACTCTTTTAAGAAAAGTATTCAGAGAAACATCTTTATATTCCTGTTGGGGTCACTACATGGCCTACTGCCTGAAACTTTAAAGCTTTCCATAGTCTCAGGCTCTGTGAAGGTTACTGCCAGGCTACTCTTCCATTCTCTGCCTTCTTTATATCTTTAGTTATGCAGTACCTTACAAACCAGTATAAATCATGAAGCTGCTTTTAAAGAACTATTTATTCTGTCAACCCATTAAATTTCACACCTTGTCAAAGCAAGTGATGCTCAGTCAATCAAATTATGTAAGTGCATATGTTAGTGCACAGTTTTGAATTCTTCATTTCATTAAAAGTCTAATGCAAGTTGTTTTTCTGGTATCAAATATTTGGTTATTGTCAAGTATTTTTCCTTTTAAGTTTCCTGTTTAATTCCAACCTGCAGCATGAATTACCTCGCCTATTTCCACTAATTGTGGTGAAGTTTTGTGTACAACTGGTTCTCATTATAAGATCAGTTCTAGATATGTCTCAGACAAATAGACCTCCCCCACAAGATGTAGACACTTGTAGCAAAACAGTATTCTGAACAAGTTAATTATTGAAGTGTGGCACACAAATCAAATGAGTGAGTCCCACTGAAGATCTGTCACAAGTTTGTCAGGATACCACAAATGCAGATACCATTTTAGAATGCCATGCTGTGATCTGTAACCTCCTTTTCAAAGCTTCCCTACCTGTGTCTCTGTAGTCTGATTAATGGAAATAGCCCACCTTTGAGCAACAAGTTCCTTGCTCTTGCCAGGAAACACACCATGTGTGTGTTTGAACTATTCAATAGAAGTGGGTTTTCCATAAATCTATCACAATTATATATCTGGCATTTTATATGAAGGATGAACGTGGAGCCACATGCATCCAACAGAAAGCATGGAACAAAAAAAAGAAGTCTTATGCTCTTTGGTAGACCCATTTCAATTTTTACTGAATTTCCAAACACTCTATGGTGGAACTGATTGAGTGACCCTCATGTGGCCATCCTGCCACCTGTTCTGTAACTCCTTCATCTGAGGGTCACAGCAGGCTGAGGTTTCTGCAAGATCTATAAACTCCTGTTCTCTCTTGCACACAACCAGAACTGAGACGCCATGCCTGCTCTCTGTGCCATGGATGATCCCACAGCAGCAAAGGGTGCACTTTCTCACCCTTCCTGGCACAGGTTGCAGGTGGAAATTCCTTCTAACCCTGGGTCATCTTGTCTTCCTCCCTCATAATCCTGGGCACCACTCTAGGAAAACATTACTGATGCATGCCATGAACATCTATGCACATTGTGCTCAAATATTTTAGTTTCTGGGTTGAATTCCTTACTGCAAATTACTCAGTCTCTGTGTGTGACAAACACTGGAGGTTTTCATTTTCAGTTCTTTTGTCCTTCCCATTCCCAGGACAGCTCTTCTATTTATTGTTGCTTTTCTCAGTTTACAATGTGCCCCAGAAAACCTGTTCAGCTAGTTTTTCAGTTTCTTTGATTGATTAACTTTTCTGTTACTAAGCCAGGATAAAGTCTGCTTCCTGGCAGTACTATTCTGTCTTCTTTTGCTAAACTTTGCAGTAGGATCAATAATACTCAAATGAACCACAGAACAATGGTGAAATATGCATTGTTTGGTGGCCTGACACCTGACCACTGCTTCTTTGTTACATCAAGCTCCTTAGAATCATGTAAGCTTTCCTAGAACAATGAATTTAGTATTCAATTTGAAATAAATGGCTATATCTCTCTGCAGAACACAGATCTTTAGCTTTTAGTGGTGACCTTAACATCACCTTAGAACTTGTCTAATTTTCTCTTTCGCTGTAGCCCACAGCTTTCATGCTGAGCCTTGAATGATAATAATTGGCAGATTCTGGAAACCTGAATAATACTAGATCATTCCATAGGCATCCTGACTCCTTATCTTTGGAGGATTTTCCCAAGCCAGAGGGTAGAGGCTGGGAGGGGCTTGGATCCATGGCATAGCACAGGGATTCTGCCCTAACAGCTCACTAGTGACAGGGAATACTGCAGCTAAAGTTGGGATACCAGAGCTGCACCCACTGAAGGTGCTCCCACCGTGCTCAAAGCATGAAGACAAGCAATGTGGAGAGCTCTCTGAGCACCTTTGCCTCTGGATCCTAGCAGTCCTGGCTTCCCAGAAGCCTGGGCTAGTGCTTACAGGGGAGGATCCACAATCTAAATTCCATCATCTCTTCCATTTCAGTGCCTCTAGTCACTGATGTTCCCAAAGATGGTTAGCTACCACTCCCATTAGTAGTGTGTCTTCATTAATTATCCTTATAGATTTCTTACCACCCTCTGAGCCATGTTAAAGAAGTTGTTAATCATAGGCAACAATGTTTATACTGAAGGATTTTGTTTTAGTTTTGTTAATGGCATCAAAACTAGGATGACTTTTTTTCCCCCTGTATAGCTTTTAGGGCTGTTAGCAGCTTTCAAGTGCTCCAGGTATGTCATTTTCAAGAGTTAAAATTGGGCAATTTGACTTTGACAAAAATTCCTCTTTTGTATCCTGAAGTTTAAAATGTTTGCCCTCTCCTCAATCCTGCTCTTTAGTACACGGTCAATTTGTTTCGCTTTTTTGCTACTTACATGCACAAAGTTCTATTCTTAACCTTTCCCAGAATTTGCCTACACAAACAGTCACATTTAAATTTCATAGCTCCATGGTATGGGAGGGCAATGATTGTTAAACTTCCAGTTTAACCTCTTTTACAGCATTATGTCTTTTTTTTCATGACATTTTGTTGGGCATTAAAGCACACAATTTTCTCTTCTCACTGCAGCAGCAGCAGTCATTTTTTTTCTCTTATTAAGTAACAGAAAAGCCAAACCATATGGTCCTTCTATTACTTTTAGAGATGCAAGAATACAGGAAAAAGAATCTGGCTTTTCATGCCCTTCAGGGAAAGGAAATGCTATTTTTTTTCTGATATTTATTTTGTGGTGAAACTGTGGCATATTGGAATATTCTCTCAAAGTATACTGGAAATATTAAGTTCCAAGTCTTCAAGTCAAAAAAACCATTATGAATATGGTAAATCCAAGTTTCAGTTAGTTCAGGTGTGATCAAAATAGAATTTGAATACTGCTCATTCATTACAGCACAGCACCAGAATTTTCAACAACATTTGAATATTTGCTGATAGTTTTAGTTAATATTTAATACAGTGCTGTGCAAACTAGACCACAATATGCCTAACATGTCTTGATCATTTCATAGGCTTAATCTGTGAAAAGAATTTTTTTTGTCATGTGCATGCCCATTCTGCTGCTACTTTCATACCCTTTCTAAGTCCTACAATAATGCCATCTCTTTGTCTAATAGCCAAAAGTATCAATACCTCCTCCTCCACCCCCCAACATTGTTTCTCCATTTCTTCTTTAAAGATCAAAATCACCCAAAACCAGCAAACCATACATTAAGTATCTTGGCATTCAGTATTGCTCCATCTTTGGTAGCCACATAATGACACACTCTATTTGTCACTAAGACAATGCAAGCTGAGGGTATTTATTTCAGAAATCTGCTTTTTGCATGTGAAATATAGCTAATTAGCTGTAGTGTTTAAGGGGAGTTAAGTCATTATTGAACAAGTTTTCCCCAAGACCTTCCTCCCTGTTCCAGAAAAATTCTTTCAGTGCTTCAAGACTTCTGGAAACCGTCTGGAGTTCAAGCAATGGCTCCAGTGTATATGCAGACCACTAATTTCTGGCTCTTTGCTCATGCCCCAAGGTTGCTTCCTAGACATCTAGGATGTTGGATCCAAACTTTTCTAATGCATGTTTTTCAAGCTTGCAGTGCAAAGTGAATGCAGAGCTTGGCATCCTCCTTGCCTCTAAGGGTGGAACCAAACCCTCACAGGAAACAGACATCACATACTGTGTGAATGCAATGACTTCACAAAGTCACCAGCAAGATGCCATGCCCAAAACTGGGGACAAGCCCATAAGGGATGAACAGCCAAACATAGGATTAACAGCCCAAGAAGAATACATCACACAGTGCTGACAAGTAGAAAACATCAAGGGAAAGAGCACAATAAAAAGCAGGTTTTAGACAACTATTCTGGTAGCCTTAGTGTGCAAACTAAGTTTTGACACATATTGGAGGGGAAAATATCCTCAAAAGGAAGAGCGTGTAATGATCAATTTTTTTTATATAAAAATAATAGTTACACTGGGAAAAAACAAACAAACAAAAGCCTCCAAATGACCAAATTTTATGCTTGGGCTTCCCAGAGAATAAAAGTTGTAACAAATGTCTAAGCTCATTTATGAAGATGAACAAATGGACTCACTAACATTGACTTTTCCTCACAGAGGTAATATTTGTTTGCAGTTTTATATTATTCCTTTGTCAGAGTTGCTGGTATGGCAGTCATCAAAATTTAAAGATTTACTCATCTCTTGAATCCACCCATTCTGGTTTTCACTGGCTTAGGTACTTGCCCACACAATGCATTCCTTGTTTTTAGCTGGCTTTACTACCAGCAGATGAGAGTGCACTATTTCTGAATTTTCAGCTCTCAAGGACAAGCTGGTGTTTGAGGGCTGGTAACTCTTTTTTATGCTGCTCTGTGCCAGCCCTAGAAAGGCCTGTGAGCAAAGGAAAGCCAAGCTGCTCCCTAACCAACAATCCTCTAACTTATAGCAAAAGTGACTTTCATCACATGCAGGAAGAGAGTTGTAACTTGTCAAAATTTAGCAGGGCTTGCATTTTAATCTGCATGCACAAAAATAATTTGAATCTCTGTTTTGTGTTGAGATGCAGTGCTACATATGGTTCTCTACACTTGTTTTATTGTGTGGATTTGAACAGATCTTAGGCAGCCACTATCCCTGTCCCCTTTGTGCCTCAGGGCTTTATTAATTGTGAACAATAGGTCACTGTCTCTGAGAATGAAGAGAGGCTAATGCTTCCTAAGTACATTATTGCCTATTCATTTGCCCTTAAAATCGTTTGGCTGAATTTCATCTGTTCTTCCATCTGTGAAATCATCATTTAGCTGAATGGTGATTATGCAGAGTTGTTTTCAGTTCTTCATTATTGTTTAATAGCTGTGCTGTCTTTAAAAGATTGTCTTATTTTTACTATAGCTGAAATGCTTCAAACAACTGTGCCTTCATATATGATGAACCCTCTCCTTTCCCCATAACTAAGTCCACTGGTGGGTAGGCTAGGGTAGCTTGAATACTAGAAAGCACTGGGGATTTTTTTGTCCCTCTATTCAAAGTGGAAGTTTAAGGTTGTTTGTCTACTCTGAAGCCACCACTGTGGACATTGAACTGTAAGTGAACGATCAGGGTTGTAAGTAACAACAATTTTACATAATTTAAATGTAATTTACCCATCATTCTATTTCTTCTTTAATCACAGTGACCTTCTCTGGTCCTAGAAAGCCTTAGATTAGAGGAACTTAACTCCTATCTAGTACTACATTTTAATGCTTGCAGGGAGTACTAAGACCATGCTGTAAAGTTTATTTTTTCACTGCCTGTTTCAAAACCCCGTCTGCACAAAATATTTTATTGTGTTCATATTTGCAAAGTATCATCATATTACCATGCTTTTGTCATCTATTGAAGCTAGTTGAAATTTGTTCCATCTTCTTTTCCTGAAGTTAGTGAAGAATTACATTCCATACATATACAAGTAATCTCTCTTACAGGTGATTTCCTAGGAAGAGTAGAATGCAAAAAGCAAGTGAAGGCTGTATTGCCCTGCTTGTCCTACATCAGGCAGTTCCAGGTTATTAAGCTGTTAGCCTGTGACAGGTACATTGCACTCCAAAGGCTCAGCTCAACCTGAGCCAGCAATCCCTCCCCCCATATCTGACTATCACTTCTCTCGTGGCTCAGTTCCATCAGCAGCTTCAGGGTACCTTTTCTTCACAGACAAACACAAATACTGTCTTCTAAAGCTCTCTTGCCACTGGCAAGCAGATCTCTATTTGCTACATATATGGTATTAATAATTAACAAAAAGTCAGAAAACTTTTACTTCAAGTTGTATATATTCTGCATTCTACCTTGTCACAACTTACCCTCATATTTCAGAAGCATGATAAAAAGCCAGATGCTTTCAAAGTCTTTCAAACAAATGAGCCACAGTCCTCAAACCAAGAAAAAAAGTCTCCATTTGGGGAGGAAGAAAGAGTCACTTTGTTCCCTGCCACAGGCTTTCCTACCCAAATGGAATTAGGTCTACAAAGCAAAATCAAAGAGAATGTGATTGCAGGAAAATAAGGCACATCTTATGCAGCATCATTAGAAGTCTCATGTCAGGATTAAAACGCACTGAGGATCCTGGGAACTTGCTCTGGGAGCAGGCTCTGGTACCTGCATTTCACAGTGAAATTACACAGAGCAGGCAAAGCCAAACATCAATAACCACAGTCCCTCTTTCCACTCTTTAGGGGGATCATTTGGGGTTCTCCAAGGAGGTATAAATACAGGCATTAACTTAACTGGGGTTTTGCTCAGTGAATATAATCTTAGAATATATGTACTTATGCATAAATTATTCTAAACTTCATAATGTGAAGATTATTAAGCTTTTGGTAGAGAATAATGAGATTACTTCAGGTCACAGGTAAACTATCTCCAAATCATTTTTTACATTAATTTAGATATTCATATACCAACTTTGAGTTAAACCATATTTTGACATTTGTCTTGAATTTCAGACAGTCACATCAATGGTTAACTACATTCAAAACTATATGCATATGTCATATGACAAACTAGAAAAAGGAAATACTTTTCCTCTTTCTTCATGGTCGATGGTGGACCTGTGCAAAATCTTTTCTTCTTTAAATCCAAACATCCATTTTGGTGGGACTGATCCCTGACTACTGATATACGAGACAATTAATTTTAGGGAGATTATTATGGCATCCTACAAGCTTACAAATGGAAATTCACTTGTATTGCATGCTGATCACACCCCTAGGATGCATAGAGATAAATGCAATATGCCCTGTACTTGTAGCAGTATGAGCTTATATTTTCATATGCACAGATATTCCAAGGCTGACCCCCACTTGGCCATTCTGACCAAATCAGGTCTCTGAGCAATCTGCCTTGACAACTCAACAGCAAGAGGCTAAACAGGTTAAGTATACATTTTATCTTTCTTGGCTGCTAGGAAAATTAACATCAAGTTTTACTTTATGGGATTAAAACTTCTGCCCATAAAGAGGGTAAGGAAAACTGAAAGTGATAAAGGTGCACATCTATCAATGAGTCAGAGTGAAAGTCAGCAAACCCCGGTGAGATCACAGGAGTCCTCTTCACATTTCCAGCACTAAATGGGTGTAATCAGAGGGTAATCCTAACTGGTTTGCTCTATAACACATCCTTACCTTCCCCTACCTCCAATAAATGTAATGATAAGGCTTCTCTTGATGATATAACTTTGTCTTTACAAAGGTGAACTTATACGTTGAATTTCAAGTGTCCTTAAAACAGCAGACAAAGGCCACTATTTTGTATTAAGGCTTATTCTTTTCCTTAAAAAGTGCCACTGTGAACAATTCCATGGGCTTAGTATTGTTTTTTCATTAATTTTGGCTTCATCCTCATAACTCTTAATAAACATTCAGCTATTTCTGCTAACCACACTTTATTCAAACCTAGCTATCAACATTATGTATGCTCCAGATGAACAATGTGAACTGAAATGATCATTAAAAACATCCATGTCAATGTAATTATTTTTGCATCAAATATCACTGATAGCTATGCTTACTGCATGTCTGCAGTCTTGGGAGAAAAATTTAAGTATTGATAGTCCAGCTCCCACCACTGACAAACAAGTTTCCCACCCTGCTTCAGAAGAAGAAATGGGGACTTTAACAGGAATGGGTATTTATTATTAGTGAAATTTCTTTTGTAGTGGGATACAAGATTGTTTTAAAGTGTATCAATTATTCTGTTTGTGTCAGAGTGCAACTCAGCAGAAATGCAGTGGTTGGTAAGCTAATATTTAGCAAGCTCTTTCTTCCAGCTACCAAAAATCAGCCTCTCTTCATCCATTCAAACAAGTTTATCAGGGCTCCTTGTCCTTTTTAAATAGACATAAATTGTTGTTTTGTCCTTGGGACATCTTGTTTAAGACTAAAGCAGGCTGGGAAGCATCTGGTTACCCTTGTTCCAGAAAGGGTTTGGCAGGCTGTAGCTAAGCCCTCCCTGCAGGTGTTTTTTTATCAGTTGTTGTCAGTTTACCTGCACTGCTGCTGTCTGCTATCCATGGAGGAGCCAACAGGATGCATCCACTAACACAGGCATGGCTTCATCAGCCTCCAGTGCAAATTGGCATTGCCTGCCTGACTGCTGTACCTCTTGATTTTGTGTCTTTTGGGGCTCACTCATTATCAGGTCTCACATTAGCAAGAGCTCAAAGTGTTCAATTCTCAGGCTTCGGACAAAAACACTCTCTAAGGAGAGAACCATGTTATCCCACAAGTAACCAATGACTGAAAAATACCTGAGTTTGTAAAAGTCATGCCTGTAATATGTGGCATTGTGGAGCATTGGGGAACAGATTAGAGAATTTTAAAGAACTGATGTCAGAAAAGAAACATAGAAGGGAATCTATGACTAAGAACTTTTTTCTCTAGGATTTTTTAACTTGGTCATTTGAAGAAGTCTGCTCATTGCCCACACTTCCCATCAATAACCAAGGAACAGCATCTCTTATTGAATATTTATATATGATCATAAATCTCTAAGTACATTTTACTTAGAGGAGGCACTTGAAACTTGAGGAAGTTTCAAGCAAAAATCTATAATTAAAATCTTCAGTTAAAAGTCAGCCATTACACCAAGATAGTCAACTTTCAAATAAAAGTAGCATTTTATCAACAACAATGTTGCAATATTTATTTCCAGTCATTTCATGAAAAATCTTGAAGTTTGAGGTATTATGTCAGCACTTTTAAAACAACTATCAATTAAATGGCAATAATTCCCTGTCAAAGACAGAAAATCCCATACACTCAAAACATGAAGGCTTTAGGGAGCTGGAAGGACTGGAGCAATGTTCTTTCTGTAATCACAGCTGAGTTCCAAAGAGCACTAACTAAGTTTACACTTCAGACTCACATTGAGCACCTAATCCCTCACTCCAAAAGAACTACTGCATGGGTTTATATTTTATTAGCATTTTCTCACATAAAGCAATAAAAATTACAGATAACTATTTCTTCTTTTTCTAATAGAAATATTTCACTTCGTTCTTTGTGTTACAATGCTGGTATGAGAATCTCTGGCTTGCACATCACCCCAGAAAAATAGAAAATGAAAGAAAAACATTTAGCAGGAAAGGAAAAGAAACTGCCATCTTTTCAAGGCCAGTCACCATGCAAACCCACCCAGAAATAAAGTAATCACATCACAAATCTGTGCACTGGAGCTTTAATTTTAACACAGAGGCTTTGAAAATTCTAGCAATGGGAAATGTAGAAATTGATTATTTTTAAGGAAAATAACAAGAACTCATCAGTGGTTTTTTTCCCTGCTATATCCAAACATGATTTTTGCACCTGTTCTCACTGGAAAAGAGTTGTTCTTTTTGTGTCTGATTTTCAGTGATACAGGCTCAGTTTTGCAGAGGGCATGCTGGGATAAACTTTTTAACTATAATGTCAGCTGACTTCAAATGAGAATTAGGCAATATTTTTCAGAATGAAGTATGCACATATGTTTTTCCTTTTTGACTCCAGAGGAAAAAAATGCTTTTTTCTCTTTTTTACAAATAAAATTGTATGTTTGAGCAAGCAGTTATATCACTACAAGCTTTGTTGTTTTTATAGTAAAATTTACAGTGCACAAGAAAATACTTCAAGCATATTAGAAGGAAATTAATCATAATGTCCTTGTGACAGTCTTTGAAATATACACACACACATGCTTGAGTTGGGACTAAAATCAACACATGTTTCTGATTCTGGCAACATTTCTGTCTTTTTGAAGAATGTATTTCCCAAACTAGAGCATACCTTCCAAACAAACTCAGACTGAGAGCATAGATTCTCATCACAAAATTTCGAAATGTTTACATCTGGGAACCCAGACTATGGAGCCAACTAATTCACCTCCAGTTTATGTTACATGACTGTATAACTACTAAGTCAGAAAACTGGGTTGCATTCCTGATTAATGCAGCAATTAGAAATAATTTTGCATCACTGAATTCTCTCCCAGTCATATATGTTCTAGCTGATCTGGTTTTCTAGGGAAAACAGTGATTTCATGCTGTCTCCATCAGCCACCTCAGATGTGTCACTCATTTGTGAGTGTCTGCTATCCACCACAGCCCCACGCTCCAAGGGTGTCAATGGTACAAGAAAGTACCCCACTATTCTGCTAGCCTAAGTTTTTTCTTTGCTTATAAATGCTGACTTACATGTTAACTGAAATAAATTATAAAGGCATTTCTAAGAAAGAAAATAGAAATTTATCTAAAATTGTTCTAAGCCAATATTTTAGTAATGTAATTTAGTTTGGTTTGGTCTGGTTTATTTTTTCATACAAATGCCTCAAACTGATTACCAGGAGGAAACAGAGATTCTTTATCCACAGTTATAGCCATAGCATCTGTATATAAGTATATAAGTGAGAAAAACATGTAACAAACCAACACTGGATTCTGTTTTTCCCACAGTAAGCCAGGAGCACTATACCAGTGATTTTCAAGTGTGGAAGAAAGGGTCATACACAGTTACCTCTCAAAAGCCAATATATCAAATATCTATCCATAAGTAAAATACTTCACCTGTTGAAGGTTCTGTATCTCTAATTTTGCTGGAGTTAAACATGTGCAGCTGGAGGAGAATGTTACCTGAGCACAAGCATAATAGGCAGCACATCCTTTCCTAGGAGAGAAATACTTTCAACCAGTGAACACTACATTCATGGACAGGACTGAAGAAAAAAATAAAGAAATTGAAAGAAGACTCTTTCATCACAAAATAATTCAGAATAGGAGGGGAATACTTAATTCAAACAACAACTAGAACACTCTTGGGGAATGAAGGATTGAATACATTCTTTTAAAGCAAGTTTTCTGGCTCCCATTGTAAAAATGGGAGCATAACAATGTTGTATTTTTTTGTAGGAAGGACTTGGCCCAGACCTCAAGCAAAGCACATGGAAGTTTGTTTTCCCATGCAGTAAGATGTTGAAAGTCCATATTTCACTACTGAACCCAGTCATATTGTTTTAATGTCCTGGATTAACAATGTGAAAAACCAATGCTATACAAATGTCCTTCCCAAAGTAGCAGGACTAGAGCTCCCCAAAGGTACAAGACTTACACAAAGCAAGTAACTCAAATGAGAAAAGAAGTTTTAATGTAATTTTTGCTGTCAGCAATGTTCAGGTCCATTTTGAAAAGATTTTGACATAATAAATGGGTCTGTCAGAATGCACTGACAAGTGAAAATCTCACATAATTTAATATCTCCATTTGGACTTGAGCTGTTTGCACTTATCAGGACTGATTTATCAGTTCACATCAGAGAAGTCTCCAGGATCCTGGAATAATGTGTTGTCTTATATTATCTGTGTGAGCACATATGGTATCTCACAAAGCACAAGATGAGAAAAGTATTTTGCTACTGTACATCACCAGTAATCCATCTGTTTTCAGCATGGCTGCAGCAGAGTCTGCTACTCAAAGATCCCAACTCTTCTAAGAAGACTTCATTTGAAATGTTGTTTATTGTAAACCATAGCCAAGCAACTGGTAGACCAGGAAAATTCCTAATACAGTGGCCAGCACCATCATCTGTCACTCTGTGATGAAGTTTATGGCAGAGCATGATACTTTTCACTAAAAGGGATAAAATAAGAACTGCTTGTGGGATTACTCTCAAGGTCTAGGAAGACAGTTTTGTTCTGGAAGAATATGGAAATAAAATATTAATGGCTGGGGGAACTTCCATTATTCTTTGCTTTCTTCCTCAGGTCTCTCCAGAGCCGGAGAATCTTTGTGATCTTTCAGACTTTTTCTGTCTTCCCACTTTTGACTACTTAGAGTAATTTTTTTACTGATGACTATGAGAACTTTGGAAAACTTAGCATCACCAGCCTGAGAACCCTTCAAGTAGGCACAAGTTGAAACATCAAATCCATGATTAAAACTCACAGGACTATAGATTGACTTGCCAGCCCAGTACAGTTATACATGCAGGGATTTTAACTTCATTTGTTAACACAGTGAAAAAAGCAAGCCTTGTTTTTATGCACTCCTGTAATTCATCTTCAGTGGAACTACAGCTTCATTTTTGCACATGAACGAGTGCCAGGCGCTGGCATTTTAACATAATCATTTCTATCTAGCTGTGATTCTAGCAAGGCTGGTAAATGTGTACACATTTTATACATAAGCAAAGAAACACTGTCGAGAGCTTATGAACACAGTGATGAATTTGTAATCTAAAGCCAAGCCACGGTGTGCTAGTGCAACAAGAGTTCATAATTCTTTATGCAGGCTAAGGAATGTCAATAGGCTGCTTCATAAAATAATGAATGTTTGTAGTAATAATTTCATGGGTTGACTGCAATTTAATAGCCTTTATTTCAATACAAGCTCATGAAGGATATAACTGGTAAACAGGTTCTTATGAAATACATTCAGTCAGAATTACCATTAAGCTCTTGTTGGTGTATTTGGTGCAGTTCTTACATGCTGTCACTGTTTATGTGATGATTCTGTTTCATAAAACTTTATGTGCCAATTAAAAGCTGGACATTTGCAATGGCCTCACTGAATATTCTTATTGATCAGCTAGGAGCTGGTGTGACTCTGTGTTCTATGTTTTATGCTTGTCCAATACAAATTACTTCTGAGTGGCTTTTGATTTACGCAGCACGAATCCATAGACACTTTGCATCCTTTCCCTGCATCTGCCTGAATTTGTGGTGTCAGAGGGTGCCACGTTCACTACCCAAGGGATTAATTTCCTCATTACTCAACAGGGACAAAGCAAGCAGCAGACCTGCCAATGTGCTCAGCCTTGACCCGCCTCTAGGGCAGAGCGGGTAATGCATTCCCTCTGCTCCTGCCTCTTTAATAAGAGACCTAAGAGCAACAATCAGTGCTATTAGCACTCTGCTGTGAAGAAATGGACCTCAGATCTTTTACTTGTGATTTGAACTAGCGACCTGAAGATAAAGACTTCACATGTTTTTCATTCAACCTTTGCCATATCTGGGTTACGCTTTTAAAATACATACTTGCTTTATATCCAGCATGTCTGGGACACAGCTAATTCACTGAAATATTCATGTATTTTTTATGACTAGCAAAGCTGGAGAGGGCAGTTCTCACTGCCCACTGCCACTCCCTCCCTACATACCGCTCTCCCTGTTGTGAATCAACAACTGTTTGTGCAGTGAATCAGATTTAAAAATGGAGCACCATGAAAAAGTTATACAAGAGAAGAAAGTGAGAGCTACGTAAGCCAGTGCTGATGCCAAAACAAAAATATGTGCTACCGAGTTCTTTGTTCATCCTTTACTAGTTCTAATAAAGCTGGCCCTAATTATTTGTAAATTACAGTGGATAGTACAGAAATTATTTTTACATTCCAAAGCTTGTTACATTCCAAAGCTTGCAGAACAAATCTATATAATGAAATAGCAAATCATTCTACAACTGCTGTAAACTTATCTTCTGTATGCAAACAGCAAAGAAACCCAAACAATAAACTATTAAATTGGTAGTGAAGAGGATGCGACAACATCTGACAATGACAGCAAGAGGCTGACCAGAGTTATGACTCAACTCTGTGCAAGTAATCTCCAAGTGCTTCATTTTTCCTTTAAGATGTAAGTAAAGAAAAAAATACCTTTCACTGTTAAGAAGCTCTGAGCTCTGGAGGGCATGAAAAGAGTTATGTAAGTGCAAATTGCTATGCTTACTCATTCATATTAAGAAAACATCAGTTTTTCATTAAATGCTTTTCTTTGTCCTCAAGTTTGTATCTTGATCTAACAAACCTTACTCAGCCCACTCAAATTAGCAGAATTTGTGATTCATTCACTGTGTGCAGTAACACTAAAGCTTTGTAATAGCTTTTTCTGTGCCCCATGGTGAGGTAGGCTATGATGTCAAAGTCTGGCAGCCTAGGGCATGATGTGAGCTTGGGTGGGAGACCTTCAAGAATCCATATTATACACTTTAACATTTACTGTATCCTTCAACAAGTGTCATGTTTCTTAAGTCCATACTGAATTAAGACCTCATTTTGCAGCGTGCCTTTGGAGGTGCTCTTTACTCAATAATAAAGCAATGCCAGAAACCCAGCTGGGCAGGCAGGGCTCATTTTCTGTGGTGCTGTAATAGCAGGGATACTAGCAGGGCTCAGAACCCTTATTAGCTGCAAAAAAACATTATATGCTTGTTCTCTCTTAGAGAAACATCAAATATTAGGAGGTCTTATCTTAACTGCTTTATCTTATCTTAATCCCCACATGAAAAACAGGATTTCAACACCTCCGGGCTAATTCTTACACACTGTGCAGGCCCAGCCTGTTGCTCAGCAGTTCAGAGGTTGATATCCATTCTTTTCTGATTTAGTCCATTTTTATTACTGTTCCTCATCTCAATTCTATCAGCAACCTTGGATTTGTTCCTCTTCAATCCACTTTGATGTAAGACCAGCCACTAACTGACTCACCAGTTAGCAGCCATTGTCAGATAAACTCCTGTTTTCAGGGCAGCTGTTTCCAGCTCTCTGCAGTAGGATTATCTGTAGTGCTAGTCCAGAAACATTTATGATCTGTGCCTTCCTAGTATTCACACGTTACCTACACATGCATGTTTTACTTTTTTAATCACATTTTATTTTGGCTACTGCATGCCTTAATAATCAGCATCCTCTAATGTAATGTATAGTAATATTGCCAACAGCAAAAATAAGCTGTGTTTACTAGGATGGGCTCAGAAGGTTGAAATACTAAGCTGAGAACTCCTCCAAAGAAGTTACAAAGTGCTACAGACAGAACCGCAGGGAGGGGAGAATAGTCTCAGCTTGCTTGAAGTTGAGTTTGAACCTGCCTTGTGACCTGACCCATCAGAGGTTGATCTCAACCCTGATATATCAGAATAGCCTCAGAGATGCTAGCACGAGCTGTTCAAAGCTGATCAGAGTGAATCTACCCTAAATGGAGATATCCTGCTATTTTATGGTGTGTCCACTGGGCTGGCAACAGAAAAACAACCCAGAAGGAGGGTGGTAGCTGTGGATAAGCTGGGAATTCAGCAGTGGAGGGAGAGGTTCTAAGGGGACAGACACACCACACAGAGGAGTCAGGAGTAGAAGGTTGTAAAGCAGCCTGTATTTCACTTATAAATCTCTCATGCAATAGATATTTCAGAAAAAAAAGTTGTATAAATGCAATGTATTGTCAGGTTTCATCTAGTGTTACTTAATTTCTCATTTTTCTGATGTTTATGTTGTAAAAGGCAGTAGATGTGTTCAGTATGCTAAGTAAGCCTACTTTTCATTTCCAGAGACTTGCTGTTGGTATCCAAAATCATATCCTGTTCCATGAGTTCTAGCAAGTGTATGGAGCACTAAAGACTTCCATAACATATTACGTATATTATTATTATATATTCCATATAGAAAGCTTGCTTATCCAAGCGAATAACACTTAACTGCTTAACACTTGCTGTGTAAGTTGTTGAGCTTGCTAGTTCAGGCTTAAAACTCCAGCCTAACAAAGGTCAAAGACCTGCAAAATGATAAGTGACTCTTAAACCAGTGGTACAGATGCAGTTTCCTGTGGATCTATTGGTGAGACTTCTGCAAAGACATCAGAAAGATGGCACTCCTCACTTTTTCTTCCTAAGGATTGTAATGTATATACTTATAGCTGATGGCTTCCTTGAGATGCTTAGATAAAATTTAACAAAACCATCCACAACAGAATTTTCTACGTGTTGTTTAGAAAACCCATAAACCCACATGTAAGATATTTCTCACTTCTGAAGGTGAAGAGAGGTATATACTTGAGCTTTGAACCCAAGTATGGGAATTATGTTTGGGTGTGTCAGTGATGATGTATGTCTTCACAAAGGATTTTGAACATGAATTAAATCAGTGGCAAATGCAAACAAATCTTTCAAAATGGTAAATGGAGATCAATATATAAAGAAATATTTTCATTCACTTTAGATGAAATCCAAGTCTGGAGTTATAAATAAAGTTCTGTATCAGCTGCAATCTGAAGTAGATTTTGAACTGAATCCAGATCTGAAGTTTTCATCTTGCCCGTCCCCTCATCTACTTTTGTATCTGAAATTCTGTGAAGTCAAAAAGTTGACAACAGCATTGTTAAACCCAAGACTATTTCCTTTACAGGCTTCAGAGTTGGTCTCCTTACTCCAGAACATCAGATGTGTAAATGCTGGGTCTGACTGCAGAAATACCACCAGGCATGGGAATAAATGGCATTGTTTCTATCAGCCAGAAGGCTCATTTAAACTGATCATGACATTACAGAATTTCCCCAAATTTAGTCTTCAGAAGCTGTAAAGTGAAATAATCATATTGCATGCATCAGATAAATGGTTTGGTAATGATTTAAAAGCTGAGCTTTGGGCCTAGCAATACGTTTTTTGTTAAGAAGTTAACAAGTTTCAGTTCAGCAGAGCAAAACAGGGATGAGTGAAAACACATAAATTAGACTCTTAAACAGCTCTGTGAGGGGGCAGGACCTGTAAGTCTTCACATCAAGTTGATGCCTTAAGAGACTACCTAGAATAGAGGCTAGACAGATTTAAAGAATAAAGTAGGTATTTATTAAAGGCCTTCAAAGGATACACCTTGGGCAGTACAAGAGCCTGGCCAAGACTACACCCAAGATGAAGAACAGGTCACGAGTTTTCACACTTTTGATAAGTTTTGGTCCATTTACACATTGGGGTTAATTGTCCAATTACAGCTTCAGGTTATGCAGTCCTATCCTCCCAGGCTGTTCTCCTCAATTCGCTGTTGTTTACACTTTTTGGGCCCAAAGATCCAACAGTGTCCTTGGTTCTCAGGCTGGAAAAGAATAGTTTTGTCTAACTAAACTATGAGGAGAACTTGCTAACACTTTATATGAAGTTCAGAGTTATATACTAATGCAGTACAGAGTCTGGAAAATATGAAAGCTAAAACTTAAGGCATCAAAGTGACCCAACAAGCTAGGAGTCTGAGGATCTCCTATCTACACCTGAAATTGCCGAAGATGTTGCCAGTTGCTAAGTTGCAAGTTGTGAAGCTGAGCTGATCCCCTCTGCTAAAAACTTTGGGCACATCTTAAACTAATATAATCATCCTTCGAAGAGTAGCCTGAGGCCATCTGACGTAGTTAAATAATGGTTTGCAAGCATATGCACATGCCACTTTGCTGACTTCTCCTTCATTCTTACTGCTGGCAGGAACTTGTCAAATCAATGTGATCCAAATGTATCAGGCCATACACTTGTGGTGTTTATATTTTTATTAGAAATACACATGTGCGTTCTTTTGTCCTCTCCTTCATTCATTTTCTCCACAGCAGGAAATCTCAGCATATTTGGCATGCAGGCACATCAGCACAGTACCACCTCCAGCGAGCACCAAGAGCTTTCCAACTTGAAGCTGATGAATCCACAAGACTGGAGAAAGAAATGTGAGAGGGAAAGCTTGGCTGTTTCATCCCACTGCTCACTTGGGAGATCATTCCCAGGCTGTTTTGTCCCTGTCTCCCTGATGCTGGAGCTCCTTTGCCAAACTGGCTCTGCAGCTGCCACTGCACCAGTCCCCTCTCAGGGCAGCTCAGGGGCTGTGACAGCAGGCAGGGGCAGTCACAGGGACAGGGATAATTACTCATTAGCAGGAAGGGAAATGCCCACAGCCAGGACACTTTGCAGCAGTTCTTTGCCTTGTGGATGTCCTGTAGCCCTAAGGATAAGAATTTCTACTTTATTATGACAGTATTTCTACTTGTTTTAGTGGTGTTTGCTCTCCTCAGGTCCCAAGGGAAAATAGAGAGGACAGGCATTGGCTTCATCTTTTTAGTGCCTTCATGTGTCACCATGTTCAATATTTCTGTGCCGAAAGAGTCCTTGGGCACTTGGGAACATTTCCATCAGTCACTTCCCCATGCTTTGCTGGGTGTTTCTGTTTGCACTCAGGTATTGCTGCCTCGTTCTTTGTATTGTTTTCTGCAGTGAGTGGAAAAGGCACATTACCCTGCAAGCTAAAGGTGGTGCAGACTGTTCTCAACAACATCACTAACAAACCTGTACAGGTAGAGATTTTGGTATTTTGTTTTGATCTGCACAGAACTTTCCCTGTTTTGCTGTAACAGTGTGCAGCTCTCTGAAATGTCTGCCTGCTAAAGACTTGCTTTCAGGAGGCAGGAATTAGCATTTATCATTCTTTCCAGCACAAGGCTGTAAAGGAAAAGGTGCTTTTTGACTCATTTTGAACATGTAGCTTTTGATTTGTTCTTCCAGACGGAAGAAAAGGTTAAAATTAGACAACTGCAAGACAAACATGCCACTTCACTTTCGCAAATGCTGTACTTAAACCAGATATTTTTTCTGTTAACCACATCACATTAAGACCTACTACAAAATAAATAACTGGCTTTTTTGATGAAAATGTCTTTTTTTTTTCTTTTTGCTTGTGGTATTCTCTTATTAGGGAAAGGAAGATATAAAGACGAAAATAAAATCAAGTCAGAAAATGATGAATGACTTCTAAATGAGTTGCATGGGAAAGTTAGAAAATTCCAAAAATAAGGGCACTGAATTAGGAGCACATGTGTTAAGAAGAAAATGTAATAGAATTACAGCAAGATGTAGATTAGAAGTTCACATTTCTGGGGTATAACACAAAGGAGATGATAAGTGAAACAAAGATTTGAGGAGGCAGCAATGAATGTTAAAGTTAATATGGTTTGAAGAGAGAGAAAATTAACAGCTAGGATGAAGTTTTTTTTGATGGGGTAAAGAAAGAAAGAAAGTGGTTTCTGATTACTGTATGCCTTCCACAGGAATGAGACAATTGAAGATCTGAAAAACCTGCTACACTGATGACAAGGCAGGAGGATTAAAAAGAAAATAGTTGTATTCTATTTGCCTGTCTTTGCCACTGAGTGTGTAAGCTCTGGCTGTTTCCTTGATGGCACAGCTTCAATGTGGCTGTGAAAGGGGCAGGAGGAGAACAAGCCTGGGGTCTGAAAACACATGAACTGCTCAGTGGGTACATGCCAAACAAGGAATTGGATCTCTTAACCAGATCCTAAGAGAAAAAGCAACTTTGGTCAGGGCAAGGAATGGTTTCACTTATTTTATTGCTGGCTGACAGTTCTAGTTAATTCATGGTTAATGTAAAATATTCAGACAATATTTTCAATTTTAGGTGGTTAAATGAAGGTTTTTAATTCCATTTTCAGCACAGAAAGGAAGGTAGCCTGGTTTTCAGAAGCCATGACTTCAGTGGGACTTATTGGTGCTCTGTCAGTTCCCAGCTAGCTGCCAAAATATGGATTTAGGGGCCTGGCCATAGTCAGCCAACACAAAAAGTCTGGCCACAAAATATACTGCTAGGGTCTCTGTGAGAGCCTTAACAGCTCAGAGCAAAGATTTGGAGAAAAACACTATACATAAAACTTTTGTTTCTTGTTCAACTATCAGGGCTGATTTTGATGATTATTTTATGTGTTACAGTACTGCATCAGTATGTGGATGCTTTCTCTTCAAACAGGTGGATTTTCTGCCACCCCCACTAAGTCACCTTAAAACTTTGTCTTGTTAAAAGCCCCAGGGTGCATCTATGACAAGAGAAATTAGTCACTACCACAGCCTGGTCCGAGCCCACCAGCTGGGCTCAGGCAGGGGGACCAGTGTGGGTTCCTGAGCAATGCTGGGTGAGGTGTTGAGCCTGGGACCAGCACAGACACACCAGAGTTGGGGATGGGGAAGGGAAAGGGGAGAAACAAAGCCATAGGTAAAGTTGTTTCCTGTTTGAATTCTCTACTCCTGAGAACACAATACATGACAAATCCTAGAATTGCCTATCTCGCCTTTTTCCCTAATGTATTCCCGTAAATAGTCTTACGTTTCTCTGTAAGGCAAGGAACAAACAGCTCAAGAAAGAAATTAAATGGTTATTTTTTTTACCTGAATTTAATTTCTGTCCTGTGGAGAATGAAAATTCCTGTATGCTTCTCCTCTAATCAAAAGGCAAAAGTCTTTTATACAGAATGATTAACAAATTAAATGAAAATATTAAAAACCGCACACAATCAAACAAGATAGAAGTGGTATCATTTAGTTTACCTGAAACGACTGTGATTGATTTATTCTACCTCATTAAATTTTGGGTTGTTAAAAACCTAGGATACAGCTATTTGTGAGAAAGATTAAATTATCACTTCTTGCTGACTCATGAGTTTTTCCCATCATTAGAAAAAGCCCTCAGTTAAAAAAAAAAAAAATGAAGCTTTTTTAAAAAGGAATTTCTAAGGTTTATCCAAAAGCAGTGTCCAGCTCAATGTTTTTTAATATTGATCTATCTGAAAATCACTGAGGGACACTCAGCGATCTAAAGTCAACAATAAACTGAGAGATCAAAAAAAATGTATTGGCCCATGCTAGACAAGGAGCATTGAACACACAGTTATTCTTTTGTCAAATAAGGAGAAGATCTGTAACTCACAGACTCCTGGCAATGCTACAAAGGAGCTCAGGGAAGTTATGAAGCTGCAGGAGTGCCCTGTTGAGCAAGATGCATTTGATCAATGAAAAGCTGACAGCATTCACACTGCAGATTACAGTGGTGTTCTGCATCTGGGCACATCTTCTGCCAGCCTCTAAAGGTCCAAGTTAACATGTTCCTTTTACACATCAGCATTTGAATATCTCTTTGTGAAAGGGGCTGGAGAAAATGAAGGGCACCAGAAGAGAACAAAGCAGTGTGAAGTGCAGATATAACAGTCCTGTAAATAGCTGATAGAGGTTTTTGATAGAGACATTATCCACACAAGTGCATTAAAAGCCACACTGAATATCCTTCAATGTAACTATCTGCAAGATGAATTTAAGCACCAGTTGAATAGACAGTCAGTCAGGACATGATATCCGTGCTCAAATTCTTGGATTAGTCCCTCAGTTTACATAACGCAGTCCCTGAGGTCCACTTTGTAACTGTTTCTCATCATCCAAGGATTTCCTTTGGATTAATGAAAAGATTAATGTCTGGAAATCCTTTGAATTTCCTTTCAGTTGCATGAGGAAGAAGTGAAGTTATTTTCCCAATTAAACATCTCTGTTTGACTTCCCACCCTTATTTTAAAAGTGGTGATTTGGCAACATAGATAAATGAATATTAATGACAGTTGTCCATCCTTCCTTGGTTTATCTGTGCTTCATCCTCAGCTGTCGCTAAAATGATTTGCAATTTTATTTATATTTAAATGTATGTAAATAGAGGTGCAAATTGGAGTTGCAGTTTCTGACACGAGGCCTATAAAAACCTCATTCCAGAGATGCTTCTTTTTAAATGCACAAATGTGAACAACTTTCTTTTCACAAAATCCTCCCTAGACAGTGAACTGCTGCTCTCCCTCACAGATTTCTATCAGAGGAACTTTCAAACAGCTGACCACTTTCAAATCCTGCTATTGTCCCTACCTGCTACAAATAGCTTAGCCAACTTTGAGCCAAAAACAGTCTTTTCACTGGATTAAGCATTGCAAAAGGCTTTGGATTATTTTGTGTGACTGGACCCCTTATTTATAACAAGAAGATTATGGTTTTAAACAATAAAGAATTTTTGGACTCATGAGGATTCAGATCTTTTAATTAATTTGCTCAACACTTCAGGATAGAAGGCTCTTGGTAATCTTCTCGTGCAATTGATACCATAGCAATTCCTACATTTATGAACACTTAAAAAATTACTATGTGCAGCCCCTCTGATACCCTAGGTGGCAAAACAAGTCCCACTCACTTATGCTATGTAGATACTGACTGCAGCACTCAAGCTTGTTAACTTGGCTACTAGTTTTTAATATAACAACACCTGAGAACTCATAAATTTCAGCACTAGTTATTACTCTGTTGTTATAACACTTGGCTGTCTCCCAGTCTTTCCATTTATTCATGGTTATTTACCCATGGGATTTGTAAATCAGATGAAACTCATGGTGGTAGAAGAAGGTCCCCAGCAAAAAGTTCATTGCACAGGAGGTTCCACAAGCACCAGACTGATGAGGCTTCATTTTCTGTGAAGTGTTGTCTTGTGGTTACTGTCTTTGGCTTTTGCAGACCAAAGTGAAATTTCTGCCATGGACAGACATTTATTACACCCTTTATGTGTGCATTTTCATGTCTACATTAAGATTGGATCTTAAATGGTAGCATTTACCATAAAAAAGTGCAAAAAGGGTCTTGTTCAGCCCTCTGACCCCTTATTTTCATTATGTTTGTTGAAATTTAACTGCCCTTTAAGCCTGTATCTCTATTCAACATTATTGAAATTCTCCAGCCAATTCCAGTACGAAAGGATTTTTCTTTTCCAGGTGGAACAAGAGCAAATGCCCACCAAGAATGCCAACTACTTTATTTACAGCACCATTGAAATCAGCTCATGACCCACTGCCCTGCAGGAGTTTTGGTCCAGCCTTTTCTTTAATGAATGTAGCCCCACAGGGCAATAACCTGCAGAAATGTCTTGTTGCTGCACCATGCAAACTGCACTGCCTCACAATCTCTTCCCTCACTATAATAGCCAGCAACCTTGGAATGATTTGAGCTGTAAATAACTTCTGAGGCTTATCAGAAAAGGAACAGTGTGGAGAATGATAAAATTGTTACTGTAAATAATAGTCTGAGAACTCCAGGTCAGCCTCACCTCCAGTGAGGCAACTACCTACCCTCTCATGAAAAACAACAGCAGCTCCCTTCCCTGAGACAAGGATCCATGCTTTGAGAACAGATGGTGCTACTTTCTAGTGCCAAGCATTCTGCATTTCACTGTTTATTAAATTGGCCAGAGAAGACTGTAAGATCAGCTCTCAAACAACACACATGAGCCATGATGTCTGTACCATGCACACTGAACCAGTGCACTCTGAGGAACTTTTACACTGTAAAGACATGGAATATGCACAAGTGGAAATCCAGCCCTCTGGGACTTTTCCTTCAGATTATTTTTTTAACTCTGTTTCTATTTTATTCATAGAATTTACTTTTTTTTTTAATTTAAATAATTTCTTGAAGATCATGTCAACTGCTTTATAATGCCCCCACTTTATATCTTTCTGGGTCCCCTTTGAATCCCTCCTGTGACTTAGGTACAGAGTTCTTCATGACTGCTCTACTTCTTCCTAAAATAAGTGCCAAAACTCCCAAGTCTTCAACATTAGCATGCCCATAATTTTCAGCAGAGCAGAAAGCAAACTTCCTAGTTTTTCCTCTGCCCATCTCATCAGTGACCCAGTGTGCTGAAGGCTGGGACACTCATGCAGGTTACAGATATTTCCTATTGTAGAGGTAGTAATTGACACATTTACATAACTGGCATTTCTCAGGATTCAGCTTGGTTAGCATATTCATCTTCTCAATTTCAATTGTCTTTACAGCACTGTAGTATACCACAGTTTTATGATCTAAAACAAATTACAAAAGAGACACCAAACAGTTAATTTCTGTGAAGCAGCAGTTTCTGGAAAGAACAGTTGTTGTTATTCATTTTGACTATTTAGTATTTTTGTGATTTTAGAGATTGCTCTGAAAATAAAGTACGACCCTGAAATAGAAGTTTATAGCACTTCACCATAGCCTCAAGTAATTGACAAATGCAGTTCTACAGAACCTGTAATCATCATCTACAGGGGAGTCTACTCTGCCCTCAGCTGTGAAAAATTACACACTGTTTCTTTAGGAATGCCTGGCAGTGGTAAAGTTCCTGGGAGAGGCTCTGGACTTTCAGCTTGTGTGTGTTGACTGCTGAAAGATGAAAGTTGTTTAATAGGGCCTATGCCCTCTGACCATTTCTGCATTCACCACTTTAGCTTCCCTTCCTTTTCCTTTTTTTTTTTTTTTATTTAAATAATAAAAAAAATCTGCCTTGTGATGCATTAAACACCATGTTTGTGTTTTCAGTTCGAGGACTGCAAATCGATCTCATGACAAATAGAGATACATTTTTGGACAACCTATCTCTTCAAGTGAAGGTTTTCCAAGTCTACAGAGATCAAAGTGGCTCCGAAAATATTAAGTTGGGGAAGTTGTTTAGTGGTCAAAGTTTAAGATTTATGAGCCAGCAGATCCTGCATATTGAAATCAGGTCTCTCACAGTTGGTTCCAAAGTCACACCAGCAGGCAAGTTGGAGAATGGGCAGGATGGGTTTATTGAAACCCAGAAGCCTCTGGAAACAGCAAGCAGCAGTGAGAGGGGAGGGAGAAGGGAGCCAGCCGAGTCAGCAGGGAAGCAGCAGAGGAACCTGACCCAAGATTGCTCACTTTGTTCCATGTGGCTGGAAGCCATTCTTATTTCTGGTTCATTATTCTTCACTGGCCAGAGGACTTCAGGAAATCAGCTTTTTTCTTCTTTAGTCAGTTCCTGGCTAATGCACAAGCAGAGCTTTGCTTGCTAAAAAGAAAAATTATTTACTGGGATTTTGGCATAAGGTTGGGTTTGCATGGGCAATCAAATCTACCAAGCAGGACAATCAGCCACTGGCCAGCAGCAGTGGGGGTGCCTGCTGCAAGGGTCCTTGCAGTGTCATCTTCCCCTGCATCAGGACAGAACCCTAAACACACAGTTTTCCTCAGTTCCTATAATCCAGCAGTCCAGGGTCATAATGACCAGCACAGCACATGCATAAATTGTTACTTTGAGGTCCTACACAGAGAACATATCTTAAATATCATAGCTACAGATGTAAGATGTTCCACAATGACCATTTCAGGAGGAGTGGTTTCTATTTATCTATTTACAATGTTCTATCTATGTACAATCCAATCACTTCAGCAACAGGAATGTATTGGTACACTCCTGTCAGGATCAATAAACACATTTAGGCATAATAATTAATTTAATCAGGAGCAATTTCTAGATCAGTCTACAGTTCCCACTTGGGTGGCTTCTGGTAAAAATCAGACATCTGCATTATGGAAATTCAGTTAATCACTTATTTTTAGTTTGGTCCATTGTCTCAAGTTTGTCCATTATCTCATCCATGAGGAGACAGTTGAGATATTCCTGAATCCCTCAAGAAATTCATGATTTGGTGTTGCACAGAGGAACCCTGTTACCAAGCTGCACCACAATTATAACTAAAGAACATGCCTGCTGTCCCTATTCATAACTCACAAATTAAGTCCCATAGCTCTTGTCACACCTAGCTGTCCTGGATGGAAGGGAAAATATGTGGAATAGTTTCCCTGCTCTTGATGATAAACAATTGTCTATATTAGAATGTCTGACGTGCAAAGAATTTTATCAGCCAAAGCTGGGGATGATCACTCAGATGTTTGCCTGCCCTCCTGCCCTATCAGGGTAGCTGTGGGGAGCTGAACTTTGAGCTGTAAATTGGAATGTCTGACTTCTGTAGTTTGAAGGGAAGATAGCAGTTCTAGCACACCTGTTATTTTCTCTGCTCTCAGAAAAGAAAGTATTGGGAGCATGATCTGGACTTTGATTAGGCTGCTTTAATTAAAATATACTGAATTTTTCAACTTCAGCCAGGCTGAAAAAAAACCCAGATTCAGCGTTCATTCTTCTACTGGAGATATAATTTATTAGTATGAAGTTAGCTTCTTCATATTTGAGAATTACAATATCCTATAAAGTCTATTACTCTCAATACTCATATCTCATAATGAATACATTTCTAAAAAGTCATCCAGAAAATGGTCTGAGGAGATGAGAGGGAGAGGAAAAAGGAGGACAAGGAAAGGAAGGGAAAGGAAAAGGAACAGAAGGTTAAGGATGGGAAGAGTAACTAGGGATGGAGGGAGAAGTGTTGGCAGATGAGAGGAAGGGAGGGGGAAGGCATTTTCTATATATTTCAATGTAGTATCATTTATTTTAGCAAAAGTGCCATGCTTTATACTAAATGAGAATCTAAATTGAGGTGACTAAATTGGTATATAAGCCTGATTCAACTAAAAACAAAACAAAAAAACCCCAAACCAAGCACCTACTAATCCTGGCACTTTCCCTTTTGATATGCATTTATGTAAAACAATCATTAAAGGTTTTTATGGGAGTGCATTTACTTCTTTCTCTCCAAATAATGACATTCCCATGGTAATCTTTCTTATCTTCAAAGCTTTTATCCTAGCTTTACAGGATTTTTACTTACAACAGCAATGTTCACTGAAAGCTATCAGCAATGATATAATTCATCAGTAGATATTCCAGTAAATGTTCTTTGGAACAGTCATCTTCTAACACGAGAGGAAAGATGTAGTGAAAGGGAAAATAATATGAACCTCTCTCCTTTGATCCACATTCTGCAAATACTTGAATATTCTCAATATTAACTGGTCGACACATGAACGTACAACACTCAGTTCCTCAGTGGAAACAATCACAGAAGCAGATATATTGTTTTAATGTTAAAGCAGCTCACATAAATCACAAGTAGGCAAATAACACGCCCTATTCAAAACTGCATGATTGATTTGTATCAAAATAACAGTCTTAACCATAGGTATTCAGGCAGCTGTGTCTTTTTACATGTATGCAAATGTCCATTTGAACATCCAATAGCTTCCCTGGAAGATTAATGATATTTTACTCTGGGGTTGACTAATAAAAATAAACTGTTGGAAGCAAAAAAAAAGCAATAATAATTGTCACAGGAACTGGATCAAAATATTCTCAATACAGTTCTTGGGGAATAGCTCCATTCCTTCCTCCTGCAGCAATCACCTCCTGAATAGTACATTAGTGTGTTGTGTGTGATTTCACAGGGCCTGACATCAGCATCTTGTTTCTACCAATTGCTAGCACCATACGATGGGATGCATTCACTTAAAATACAAACCTATTGCAAGTGATTCTTATCTCAACCTAACTATCAACAACATAGTCACAAAAGAAGTCACTTGAATTGCCAATATTTTACTTTCTACATGTCTGCATTTGTCCAGCTATAAAGAAATTATATTCATCATTTATTAAATCACCTCAAATAACCAGATTAAGTTTGCTGGAATTAACAATATGATATCAGGAAAACACAGATGACTTTAATGTGTAACTGAAAATATGCTTTTATTATTTTAGTGTTTGTATTCTATGAACAAAAGTATTTTCTTATTCTATGTTATATATTCACAGTTGCTATATGTCAAGGTGATCAGTCCTAGCTAGCCAGTTGTTTTAACTAAAATTCTTTCACTAAGCTTTTGGTTTCTGCTTTTCTGTCCTTGTTACAACAAAGGTCTTCAGATTTGAAGTAATAAAATGCCGCACATTCCCATGGATAAAACCAGAGCTTAAAAAAAGCTCAGAAAAGATTTTGCACAGTTCACATGTCAGACAAACTTGTACAGGCTCACGTTGCAGCAGAAGACAAAGATCAGAAATTCCTAGCCGTCTGTATGTATGCATTCACTGAAGTTGTCTGTAATTTTCAAGAGATATTGGCACAAATGTTGCACGGGCACAGAAGAAACCATGAGCAGTTTACAAAAACGTTCTTCATTAGGAGTCTGAGAAGACAAAAGCAAGCAAAGACAATGAGAAGCCTGCATGCAGATTCCAAAGCTCTTTCAGTCATGGAAATGCAAACATGGATCAGTCATGTTTTTCAGTAAAATGTAATGAAGTAACTCAGAGACCAAGTGTAAATTAGCATGGTATTACAATGCCATGGATACTGAAAACATGAGAATTACATACAAATATTATCAGCTGAAAGAAAAGTCTCAAGTTACATCATTATTTGAATAAATAAATGTGAGTATGTACATCACATGCAGACTCCCTTTAACTTCTAGTACTGAAAAATTTAGAGAAGTTTTTTCTTATACTCTTCTACTTTTTCTTATGTTGGGCCACTTTGTCCACAGAAAGGTGGTACAGGTGGTTCCATCAAGAAAATCCAGTCACAGTACACTGAATGGTGAATATAAGGGACTTTCATCTAGCAGATAATGTACCTAATAGGTTTACTTCCTTTAGGTACCAGTTCTGCAATAAACGTCCTTCAAGTGATAATCAGAAGGGCTGGGAGACACTGTGTTTTCTATGACTATATAAAGCTGTAGGACTGCTTCAAAAACATAGTCTATTACAGGACTCACAACCTAGATTTTGATGCTTTGATTGGCTACCAAATCTATGTCTCCTAGGAGAATTTCAAAGGATGGCCCATGCTTCCATGATGAAGGAAATATTGCCAATATTATCACTGCTGCACACTGTATAAGCTGCATCATACATCTCTGGGGTCTCAGTCAATGGCAAGATAATAGAATGTTTTTATATAGTGCTTGAGTGTGCATTTATATTTCCTACACTTGTTCTGAAGTCCTGGACACTCCTGTGGTACAATTGATAGTGATGGCAATGTAAATTACAGTCTGGATAGAATATAATATATCCAAGGTAGAGATTATGTTTAGTACTGATGTGGCTTCAGAGTTATATCAATATGGTTTCAGAGGTCTCTGATAAATATCAAGAGTAACTCAGTAACAGTGAAGGTCTAATGACTGCAATGGCTTTTTTGCACAAGAATTGCAAAAAGGAACATAAATTGTATTCTTGAAGTGCACTTCTTTCCCTAATACATATGAACATTAAGCTCATTAAGCAGGACTAGACACTCAATTACATTTTTCAAACTGGTCGTTTTGTAATTTTTGCCACATATTTCTTCATCATGAGAAACACAAATGAGACTCATCGTTTTTACAGAGGTATTCACTGTAATATTTATGACTAGAGCACTTTCCTATTTTTACTTAGCATCCCTGTGTGGGAGATTGCAGTTCTGTACCATCATTACCCTGAACAGTAATAAAAAATGTTTTTATTTAAAGTGAATATCACTTAGATAATACAGATTTTTACCTGCTATACATGAGAAGTAATGACCCAAGTGAAAATAATGAAAATAAGCATCTGGTGTGATGAACATAACATTTTAATGCACCTTGTCAAGATACTGATTTAGCTTGGACTCTGGAGTGACTACAGAATCTTTTTATATATCAGTATTCTCTATTTTTTTTATTGGCCTATCTTTTAGGTTTCTGAGAAAGCAGTGACCATAAATACTAACAGGATAAAATATGTTAGAGCATATTTAAGATAAGATGCTCAACCAAGACATCATTCTGAGACAGTATTGAATTAATTCTATCATGGCAACAGGAGATCATCTCTGCTTAACTTGCCATGTTTTCCAGACAAGCTTATCCAAAGGACTCAAGCTTCTGGTCATTAATGATCATAAAACTGCCTAATGAATTAGTTACACTCATAAATTTCAATATTCTGTCAAACCATATTTTAGAAAGACATGTTTCCATTAGGTTCTCCAAATTTTCCACTGGGGTTTTAATTTTCACTCCTTTAAAATATGTCAATCAATGTATCCCTTCCAATCACCCTTGCCTTCACTTGGTTAAGTTGATGTCATAAATTGGAAGAAGTCTTGTGAGGACCTGTGTGTGAAACATCACCATGTTTGATTGTAGTTTGGTAAGCTTTCTTAATTATTATTTTGCTTCCTGTTATTGTTTTTTGTAAGTAATTTTTTTCTTCAACAGAAAGTATCTGCACTTTATCAAAATATCAAGACATATCCCTGGCTGTCTCTATATTAATCTTATTTGTGGTAAAATGATGAAAATGTTCCCTCTGGAAAGTACAGAAGAGATGTTGCAACAGCCAGCAGAGTCAGTTGATACTGAATCTATTGTTTGATATGGGTAAGAAATTTTCATAATAAACTGACAAGTGTTACATGGCTCAGGTTCAGACGCTACAACTCGGTGTCATGACTGAAGTTTTAGTGTATGCCACTAAGCTGGAAAAGAAATCAGTAGGAGGTCAGTAAAAAATTACTTTGATTGTATGTCATTGTATGTGCATAGGCCTCCAAAATGTTAAGCTCTCCCAAACTATATCCTTCAGTGGAACTAAAGACTTTGTCATGTGGATTAAAAATGTAAGAGTATGTTCTGCAAATTACTTCCCTTGTGGGGTGCCAGAAAACAGAAAACACCATCCAGATTTCACATTTGAGATGGATGCCTCTGAAGGGAGAAGTCTTAGAGTGGAAAATGGGTTTGTAGCACCATTTTTTATAATTAGTCAAGGGTAAATCTCAGAAAAGAGTGCTTTTAGACGTGAACTCACATGCACATGTACACTTATGCCCTCATACACGTGGAGAGAAGAGTAACAGCACACAAGATTATACCAACATCCAAACAAGCCTCTGTGTCCTTTAGAGCTTGACACCCCTGTGGATGTGCACATTAAAACATGCATGTACAAGAGCTGCATATGCATAGTTATGCTTGGGGTTCATGTCAGACAAAAGCTCAGTATGGAAAGAAGACTGATGGTATTAGAGCCTCCCAGGTTTCAACAGATGCTGTTCCTTCTTGTGTATTCCATGAAATTGTTGCTCTCAATAATAATAGTGTTTATGTCCTTATGGGACAGTAAAAAAATTTTAAAAAGAAACAAAACTGACAGGAATATAACAACTTCAGATAAGCAGAAATAAGTAAGGAAATCCAAAACTTCCAAAAGGTAGAGCTACTTTATTGCTTGTGCATGAGGAAAACAGGAGTTGCTTCTGGCAATTAGTGGAGTTGGTACTCCACTACAGAGATGCTCAAAGATTCAGCACTGGGACACTGATGGCAAGAAATCCTGCACCTTCCCTTCTGCAGCTGTTCTGAGTCTGGGCTGGTTACAGCATGGTGCCAGCAGCTGGCATTACAGCACAGTGGACAATGCACATGGCCAGCAGTGACCAGAGAGGGCCATAACAGGGCTAATCAGAAAGGGTGCAGCACCAATCCCCTTTGCCTTGTAACCTGTAGCCCATTTTCACTTAAAGGATGCCCACACACTTCTCAATTTCCTTCTCATAACTGTGCAGAGGACACTGAGGTTGTCTCCAGTCACATAAAGTCTGCTCAGGTACAAACTTCATACATAAATGACTTGAATAAATTGTGATGACTCTTGGCCCAAAACATACTCATAAGACTTCCCTTTCCCTAACTTACATATCTATAATGCCAATGCCTGCACCTGAGCTAGTTAGTTCAGCTTTTTCCACAGATATGGTCATCTAATTTATTTTGATTGTCCACTTAGGATGAGATGCACTGCACCACAAAGATGCCTTTTCCTCTATGTTGTCTTTGAAGAAAATCCAGAATGGAAACAATAAATATATTTTTCATCAGATTAATCCCTCTATGTTTTTTCAAGTCAAAGAACACCTTGTAAAAGACATTTCCTCTAGGCGTTCATAGGTTCATCCTGAGCCTCAGTCTTTATGTACAATCCATGTAACAGTTTAATGACCTTTGCTGAGTTTTTCCTATCCTGCTGTGAAATTTTTATTCTGAAGGGCTATGACAGGAGAAGAGGGCACTTCTTGTTAAATTACTAAACTTTTTAAGAAGCTATCAACTTCCACAAAGCCATGTAATATACCTTCAGGAGAGGTTGCCATGACCACCTGAACAGGCAATTAGCCATAAACTGTGGCTGCACCTTCACAAGTTTCCTAGAGGCAGCTGGATGTGCTGTAGAAATGCAGTCCATGGGTGGGAAAGTGCAGCTTCCCCAGCTCTGTGCTGTGCTTCTCTCCAGGCAGAAGAATCTGTCTCAGTCATTCAGAGGCTGAAACTGGATCTGTTGAGTTGCTGGGGCTCCATCCATTAATTACTCTGAGGATTAAGTTTAAGGCCTTCAGCTGACTTTGGAAATGGTCTGGGGCCAAAAGGAGAGTGGCACGAACCTCTCTTTTGCAAATGTCTGAAGCTAGTCAGCAGAAGGTGTTACACTTTACAACAAATTAATTAGTCATCTTCGCCTACACCTACAAATTCTGGGAATTATAGTTACTCTGCATGGAGGGAAACAATGTAGGAAACATTGTTCTATTTTTTTTTTAATTAGTCCCATGAATTTTAATTCATATAAAATATCAGAAAGTTGCACATTTGCACCTACATGGGTATTTTAAAATCGTTAGTTGTCTACTCTGAATGCATCTAATTAACTTTCAGCTGAATTTACATAGAGAGCAACAAAGTTCTTTTTGTTAGCAGAAGATCTGGTTTTGAATGTTCACATTCCTGTTATGAGCGATCCACACATAGTCTGGAATCCTATAACAGGGAGGATTTTGTAGAAAATAGCTGGCTGCCTGATAGACTCAAAAAGTAGCTGCTGCAGCAGTAAATCTCAGCCATAGTTTAGCATAAAGGCATACCTAAACAGGAAAACAGAGCCTGGCATTTTAGAAGCATATACGAGAAATCAAAGTGTCACAGGTGACAAAAAAGGCCATTTCACCTGGGAAGGGATATATATAAAATCAAAACATGACATGAAATTGGATTCCATGATACATTTCAAAATGAGGGGGAAACCAGCAGATTAATGTTATTTGTACATTTTCAGCAGTCCTGCAGTCACCTTGTACTTAACATTAGCCACAAAACGATGGCAGAATGAAACTCAGTAAATATTTATTTAGCTCTAAGGTATTAAGACTAATCCCTTCAGTTTTCCCCGTTGTTGTTCTTTCACACAAATGTGAAAAAGTTGGCACATGCAAACTTCAATTCAGTAGTTGTAAGCTAAGGGGATACAGAACCATTTTAACTTACATGCATAAACACTTACAAAATCATTATGGTGTTGCTGTAACATAGGAGAAAAGGTTTAAACTTTGTAGTGTGGTGACTTTTAACTGACTGGTGGATCAGAGGTCTTCTGTACAAAGGCCTGAACCCCATCATTTCATGAGGACAATTTTGTACTGAGGATTTCTGTGCTGCAACCAGGAGCTGACAGATGCTTGGTGGGGTTTTACTGGATCAGCTTTACATCAGTTAAGAAAAAAATAAGTGAAAGAACATGGTCCAAGTCCTTTTTGTCTTTTGCATCAGCACAGATTTTTAATAGTTAACACTTGTATACCCTGGAATCATGCCACATATCCTAACTCTTCTCTGCCCATTTTATGAGCCCTGCGTGTTCCACTTCCATGCCAAAGCTCTGAAGTTGGGGTCTGGTGTGTTCCAAACACATCTTCTAGATATTCACTTCTGAGTGCCACGAGCTTTCTGCTCCTGTAGCTGTCCCATTCTGCTTCTTCAGCAGATCTCCACGAATTCAGGAAATAAAGCAAGCTGACGCCTCCCCTTCTATCTGTCTATGCAGGATGGCCTTAAGCCAGTTTTTCAATGAACTCTGTGGGCTCTTGATGAGCTTCTTACCATGGCAAGATTTTTCTGCAAAGCTGCCTGGTCATATCCTGTACATCTTTCAAAGGATGTTTGAATTAAGCCAGGCCTCTTTGCAGTCCTGAGCTCATTCCTTGCTCTAAAATACTTCAATTCTAATGACCTAGTTAGACTGGTCGTGCATTCACACATGGTCTAGACACCTTTAGTCCACTGTGTTACCTGTGAACATTGAAAAAACAAATTAATTGCATTGCCACACATTTATGAAAAAACACATTTATGTGGGTATTTTCTTCCAAAATGTAATTTGGTCTAAATTGATATCCATACACTGCGTTATTGACACCTACAATTATTACTAATACAGAGGGCAAATTATGATTCTATTTAGTTCAATAATTGCAATAAAAACATGGAAAAAAATCTTTTACATTGAAATAGAAATGGACTTATTCTGTGTATTTTTCATTGTAATGTTGCATTTTGTTCTCAGATTATGTGCCTCCAATTATTTTGTCTTTAAAAAATATAGACCACTTGCCAATAAAAAACTGTTCTTTGAAAGAAGAAACCCAAAATGATTCATTAAAATATGTCAAAATAAGCAGTTGGTGATTTTAAAATGAAACATTTCAGAGCTTTTTACACTGCTTCTATATTTTTTCAGCTGTAATTATTTGCTAAATTACATTCATTGGTGTGAACAATTTTGGTCACTTTAAAACTGTACTTTCAGTAACTTTCACAGTAATTGAAAGAAAAAAACCCACCTCTCCCTGCTGTTATAACAATAATGGATGTAAAAATATTCTCTGCAAAATGGAGCAGGAACAATAGACACAGTCATAACAGCTGAATAAGAAACAATATTTCTGTTTCATGAAAGTAATCCAGTAGGCATTTTCCAACCTGTCTGCATTTAACAGTTGTGAGTGGTCTACAGCTGTATCTAAAAGCTTTCTAGCACCTCACATAAAACATTTTTTCATCTCCCAGGTCCTCTCTTCCCAAGTTAGAGTCTGCATTTGAGGCTCAAATACATATCCCTGCATCTGTACTTTAGTGACCTCTCTTTGTCCGGGCCCATGCTGTCTTCTCTGTCTACTGAAGATGTTTAATGTAATAAACATGACTTGGTAAATAGCAGTTTACATGTTTCACTTAACTTTTAGTCTTGGGATTCTCACTCACCAGAAATTCCAGCCTTCTTGAAAATGATACATACTCCCTTGTGAGAAAATCTAACTTGAATTCACCTACATTTTCTGATTATAACAAGAGATTTTGGTGCAATTTCCCAACTCACTGTAATCAAGTCAGATCAGTGCTTCTATACTGTTAAGATTAACACATAGGCTGAATTCTACATGTGCCAGAGACATTGTTTTGGTCATACCAGGCATACAAAATAAAGCACATGCATACGTCTTTGCAGGATCATGTTACTTGTAAGAAAAGTTGCATCTAACACACCTATTTAAATAAATATATTCATACACAGGTAGAAAGATGCAACATATGAGAATGATGACTGGGTTGCAACTATAATTCTATTTTGCTTAGAACACAAGAAATGTTCCTCCGGTAACATATAATTAGAAAACCATAAATTACTGTCTGCCTTCTACCTCTGCGACCTTAACATTTAAATGACATACTTATGTATTACTGGTCAGGGACATATTTAATGGCATAGAGCTCTGCTCATAATACACCAAAATTAAGGACTACAGCACTTTTCCTCCTGGAAAAGGAGTTGTGCAGTACATAATTTACCCTGTTTTCCACACATACAGTGGAGGGTACAATGTCTTCTATTTATTGACTGAACAGAGCACCAAAATTCCCTTTTTGGCCAGAGTTCTAACACCACAGTTCTCATGCAGGATTCACATCCTTACAAGTGAAGTTAGTTATTAGCACCCCACTTAAGTTGTTTTCTTCCCTCATGGGTTCCTTATGGGTGCAAGTTATTCCTGAGCACATTTTGATTAGACACAAGATGAAAATTTTTCATAGAGAGAATAATCAGCCACTAGAATCCTGCCAGGGACTCCCCAGCACTGAACACTTTTAAGATTCACCTGGGCCATGTTTTCCACACTATGCTTTTGCCAGAAAAGATTGGACTGTATGATCTTTGATGTCCCTTCCAAGCCAGAATCCTATGATTCTATGAATCTAATTTCTGAGATTATTAAAAAGAATATTGTCAATCATAATACAAGTCAGTTTGACTCTGGAGAAGCTTTCTTATCTATTTGTCTTTCTGAGAACTTACAACCTTGATGGAGGTGCCTCACGGGAAATTGAATACAACCAACAAACAACGCAGCTAAAAATGGCTGTCAGGGTTTAGACTGAGTGTTTTAGATCAGAGTCAGCCAAGAATCCTTGAAAATTTGATGACAATTGGCTACACATCTTTTGCTATCAGAATGTGAAACTTTTCAGTCCTGGAGAAAATTTGCTTGGTTTCTCATTGAATATCTACATGTTTTTGGGGGCTGTTGGCATTTATGCTTGAACACCGCCTCTCCCCAGCAAGATCTGTTGGAGTCACTCTGTTACTGATATAACCACAACCGTTTGTGCACTTTATTTAAACTCCATGCTAATAAAAGCATTGCACCATTATGCAGTTCATGACAAACCATCCATTTCTGATATGTTCAAAAGAGTCAGACTTGGTGTGTCAGGTGTTCAGGATGACCAGGACTATCTGCTACTTCTCTGTATTTCTCATTTTACTTACTGTGAGTTTCATTCAATTGATTGCCAGCAGAGAAGAACATAACTGATTAAAAATAAAGAAATGCTAGAAATAACATAAAATAATAATTGCAGTTTGCAAAGGGTAAGTTAAAGTCCACTCAAGGCTAGTGGCAGTAGTCTATAGTGGAACAGGTAATCTTTTCTGGAAATGCAGTTCAAGAACCGGATGCTGCCCTTCCTGAATCATATGAAATCATTTACTCAACAGAACTACAAATATTAACAAGTTTTTGTGATCAAATTATCATAAACAGGTAAGAAATAAAGAAACTATGAGAAAAAAACCCAAGAAGTTCCATGCCTTGCAAAGCCATGAGGTAATGGCTTTTCTCAGATTTGTCATTCCTGCCCATGGCAGAGGGATTGGAACTAGATGATCAGTAAGATTTTTTTACAAGCCAAACCTCTCTATGATTCTATGATTCTATGATTCCATGATTCCATGATAAGAGGGCTGACAGCTCCTATTGCCCCAAAAGTGAATATGGCCACCACCATGGTGTTTCATGATGGAGTAACTTCAGGAGAAAAACCTGAAAAACAAGATTTGTCAGATTGGCATTGTTTTTCATGCTCATCAAACTGTTTAGAGAGCTTAGCTGAAGTAAAAACTGAAACAGCATAGTAGCTGGTACAAAAAGATCCTTAAACATTTGATAGACGACCTATGTGAGAGAAAGCATTGCTCTGACTGAGAGAGAGAGAATTGCAGCAAAAATCTCAATTTATTTTTGCCATTCTGCCCATTATACCTAGAATTACAGCAGAAAACAAAGAAATAATGGCAGCGTTCCTTTCAAGTGCAAAGTGTGACTGACTGCAATTCATTCTGCTCCATCCCTTCCACAGATTAAAGCCCAAGAGTGACTACTATGTTTTCACACCAAAATATAGATACATAAATAAATCACTAAATAAAACTGATCATCCGCTGCAGGACAGATGTTAACAAAACACTTGTGATACAGAAATGAAATTGATATTAAAAACATTTGCAAACAATTCAATGACTGGCAAGCATCAAAAACCTAGAGATTCATATTTAATGTTGGTACTTTTCTCTAATTCAGATGTATTAAAAAAAGAGACACCATATGCTCAGGGGTGGGAACAGGGTGGATACACTGAAGTGACATTATATAGAAACTATAATAAAATCACTGTTGAAGAATTGATCCCATGTGACATGCTGTTGAATGTGCTTGGATGTAAAGCAACTGACAAAACATAAATAATTAAATATATAATTAGGCCTTAAAGCTTGCTGTTGAAGGAGAGTATTGAGGATGCAACTAATTTTATGAGGCATTAGCAGGTGTGAGTTTGTGGGCAGGAGAAATATGTTTTACAGCCTGTGTTTCTCAAGGTATTTACATCTATATGTCACTTAGAGTGAGTTTTCTTTTAAGTGGGCTTCTCTCATTCCTAAAGTCACATAGGAGTGTGCTCTACTAGTCAAGCCTCTATTCCTTCTGGATCGTGTCTGATAAAGGATGCCATTAGAAGAAAGGTGTTTCAGTTACTGCACACCTCATGTAGAATATTCTTTAAACTGATATATTTCATGTAAGTTGAAAAGAGGACTTTGTATTTCTGTTACAGGATGTGCTGATTTGGATTACTTAATCCTTTCTGAGTGGATTGCTACAAATTAAGGGAGAAAAATCTCAGGCCTTGTGAACACTTAAATAAGGTGTAGGTGTACCCTTACTCCACCCTCCACCCCCACAAGCTAAACTATTACAAATCCAAACCTCATCTTTGCAGAATCTGAAAACATTTGTGAATTTGGGAAAGCTTCCAGAAACTTGCAGAATGTCTCATTCTGGAGGACTGCAACAAGGAAACAGTAAATATTTCTGAAATGAAATACTGATACTTCACATTTAAATTATGCTTTTGTTTAAAAACTGACCTAATTTGAAGGGGTCAAAAATGTGTATAAAAGCCAAAAAATTGTGCAATTTTTTTTTGGCAAAACTGAAATTACATTTTTTCCCGGATGACCAAATATAAAAAACCACTATTATGTGCTCTTAATCTGCTCAGATTTTGTGCTTGTTACATAACAATTTTGATCAGGAGGTGATTTCTACATAAAACAGTTACATAATTGCAATTTAGGTGTAGCTATTATCAATAAAGGCACTTTTTTTTTTTCTTACATGTATAAGGCTTTTTGCTTCTTCATAAATGCAGCTTTCTCTTGTATATGGGAGTAATTTAAAAGGTGCACATATTTACATAGATGAAGACTCCAGCCTCTGTGATGTCTTCATGTGTACCAGTGTTGCTTCTCTTGGTGTGAAGACACACCTTGGGGCAGATCTCAGGTTAAAGTAGAGTTTTTGAGGATTTTGGTCTGCTTGCAACAGTGTATATTAAAAAGATGTGAAGAAATGAAGCACTCTTTGTGCAAAGAGACTTGTTTTTAAATTTTAATAAGATTCCTTCAGGTTTTTAGTTTTTTTTCTCAAAGGATCAAAAAGTGTGTAGGTGCATTCTGGGCTACCCTTTTCAGGCTCAAAGTAGAAGGAGAAATTCAGAATTCAATAACATACATAAAAGTGTAAAGGTAAAGTGTAAAATCTGTCTAAAATTAATATGCACTCCTCTCTGCCACTCAAAGTTTTAAAATACTTGAGCTGTGAGATAAAATGTGCTCAAAAATCATTCAGAGAGTAAAACCTTTATTTAGTTTCAGGCCAACATCAATTTTTGTAGATACTCAAAAAAGGCAGAACAGAAAATGCAATGTACATAGGCTACATACACTAGAAATCTACAGTTTTCTGACAATGTGACCTTTTATTACAGAACCATGCTATGTTTCAATCTTATGCTGGTTTTTGAAATCACAGAAGTTAAGATGGTTTCAAGTACCAAATATGGATGTAAGCAGCAGGAATACAGCATGTTACTGTAGTTACCTTGTGACTTTACCTTGATGCATCTTTCATACACTACAACTCCAAGCTGTATGCCTAAGGCACAGGCAGGTATAACCTTTGGGTTCATGCACTCCACTTATCACACTGTGGAAAACCTGCTGCATTTAACTATCAACCCACAGAGGAAAAGATGAGGGAAAAGAAGAAAAACAAGTTTACACCATTTTTAGTAGTTAAATTCTTGCCAAGATGTACTCATTTATAAGAGTAAGAATAAGCACTCTCAAGGAAAATGAAAAGACTAAGGGAGGAGCAGTTGAGAAGATGAAGAGAGTAAGTCTTTTTCTTTCTAAAAAGAAAAAAGAGCAAGCTCCTCGAGGGAATTCTAAACCTGCTTCTACTCCCATAATTAAGTGAAGCTAGTGTAACAGTGCAGATACTAAAAATGAATAAATGTTCGCATTAAAATGAATGTTAAAACTCTCTTTTCCTTTTCCTTGAATCAGGAACTAACCTCCTGCTGGGGCTGAGATCATGTCAGTGAATTCGCATAATGAAAATATCATTGCAAAATGTAGGTATGCACTATAAAATTGTGACCTCATTGAGATACATATTTCTCTTTGGGAAGTCATCTTTCTTCTTTTTGACACTAGAAAAGAAGACTGATTTTGGTTATCTCTAGTTGTGAGAGAGCCCTCTGTGAAGACAGCAAAAATCCTCCTACAGAGCTGGACCAGGACCATCTTGGATAATCATCCCTCCTCCACCACTGTGCCTTGGGGTCTGGATGAAGCAGGAGGTCAGAGTCTCTCCCTGGTGCAAGGAAGTCAGCCAGACTGTGGAGGTGTGCCTGGAGGCGTGTTTGGCCACTGGAGAGACCAGTGCCAAGGGCAGGGAACTGCAGTATAGGGATGTCCAGCTGGCAGCAAGCACACTGGCAACACCCTCCGCTTCTGGCTAATAGTTTTAGCCAGGGAGCAGCCCCAGGGTGAGTGACACCACTTAGCATCCTCCCTCTGCTGCACCAGCTACTCCCCAGATAGAGACCAGGGCATTGTCCTTAGGGTTTCTTCACCTCTTTCAAACTTCTAACCACACACCTGCTCTTAAAATGTCACAGTACCATAACAAGCCCTCACTCACTTGTTCTCTCCTATTCCTCTCTTCTCCACCCATTCCCTTCACTTTTCTCTTTCTTGCCTTCCTGTGCTCTTTCTGCTTATCTTAGGTATATAATGCTTGCACCTAGAAAGGTTGTAGTTTTAGAAAATAGTATGCAAATTGTGCATCTGTCCAAACAGACATGTATGAATCAAGGCTGTTTTGTATTTATTAGTATAAAATATCACACTTAGATAAAAATACAAATAAACAGTTAAAGAAGAAGAAAGAAAGGCAAGAAAACAAGCATACAGAAGGAGAGCAAGAGACTACAATAAAGGGAAGCAGAGCAGAAAGAAAACAGGGAAGCATTGTCTTGCAAATATGCTTCTGAGAGGAACCCTGAAGTTTTCTGTTCTCTTTGTCAATGAGGTAAGTGGAGACAGATCTAACTGGAAAGTCTACATTTCCTCACCTATTATTTTTTGTCTGCCAGAAATGTATGAGGAATTTATTTAGTTGGCTGTGAGTTTTAAATCTCTTGGCTGAGACAACAGGAATCACAGTTGCGCTGCAGATTGGAGGATATGTACTCCTGATCACGGGTATGAAACACAATGCTGGAGAGTGATTATTGTCAGTAACTGAATTACTCTTTTGTGACAAAAAGCCTGAGGTCTGGAACTTTTCTGAGACACATCGAGAGCTTGACCACTCTGTGAGCAAGAGAACCAATTTTCTAGTTGTACTTTGCAATGCAGAAGGAGTCAGATACTCATATTTCTCCTTAAAGGGATAGTCTTTGATTGAAACAAGATTTAAGTATGTCATCCTTAACAGGATTGGCAAATAGATTTTAAAAATATCATATACCATGCAACTGTATGTATGTTATTCTTGGCTAAGGTTGTTTATGATTTAAATCAAAATATTATGATAGATATTTTATGAGGTGACAACACAGATTGTTTTTCATTATACTGAGCAGAGTGGGAAACAAGAGAATAATCCAGCTTTATAATATATTCCTAATTTTAATCATTTCTGCATAACAGCCATAGATATAACTCATAGGTTATAGAGCATCCTTCCCTCAAAAATTCCTCAGTGTATCCAACAGTATTAAAAACACATTCTACCAGTGGCAAGCCAAACTGTGTGCTATGGGGTGTTGTCTGAGCCCTTCCCAAACACATCCATGGATGATCAGAGCAAGGAGTCCACCACTGGGTCAGGAAATGCATGCACATAAATATGCAGACCATGTCCTTTGGTCTTGCTGGCACTGCTGTCAGTCACGCCTGCTGCACAGCCTACAGAGATGCTTTTCCATTGCTCTCTAGACAAGGAATTGGACAGGCACCTTTCTCCATACAGCACAGAAAGCAGTCCCTCGGGCAGCAGTTTTGCTGAGGCACACCCAGAGACAATTACTCTGACTTCAGCTGGAGGGACGATGCAGAAGCACAACCACCTGTTAGCAAATCTAGAAACTCCGTGCAATAACAGGCTAAATATCTCACCCAGCTGGAAGCACATGAAAAAAAGAGGCAGGTTTTGTTTGGGGTTGGTTTGGTGTGGTTTTATTTTAAAGGGTCATAACGGGTGGTGGTGCACAAGCATCACCAGGGAGGCCCCGTCCCATCCATTGGAATGGAGGAGAGAGTGTTGAGAAAAGCACATTGTTCTGCCACAAATCTATTTGCCCATTCCCACTATAGTGAATAGCCCTTCATTCCAGTGGGAATTTGTGCCGTCACTTCAAATGTTATGCATATAAGTTAATTTCACACTGCTTCAGGACTTTGTTTTCAAACTACCAAAAGGGTTAAGAACTGAGAAGGAAACACTTGCCAAACTCCCCGGTCTAAACTAAGGGTAAGGGATTTTTTTTTTTGCATGGGGGGGAAGGGCAGGTGGGTGGACAATGGCCAGAAAGAGAGGGAAATAAGGACTGGAAATAAAGTACAGTCTTTTGTATTTCTACAGCTCAAAGATGCTTTTGAACAGGACTGCTGCCAACTGTGGAAAACCATCTTTTTATGGAAAAAATATGCCAGTGACAACAGATTTACAAGAACTGAGCCAGTGTGTCCTATACGCATTTATTCCATATTATGCAAGATTAATTGTTTGGAGCATCATGCCTTCAGGAGCGTTCTAAGCATCAGGGAGCCAAATTTAGACTTGATATCATGAAGTCAAATTTCCTTTTGTACCACAAAGCCCCCAGGATGCCTGATTACAACAGTGCTGAATCTGGCACTGGAAGATGTTACCTACAGACTGGGCACAGTTCTGCTTAAATATGACAAATTGCATTTGCTTCCTTAGCCTGCATGAATTGATGTACATAATTTGGTGCTAGACCTTCAAAACATTTTATTTTAAACAGACTTAATGCTTTTTGTTGTCTTGGAATGAGAAGGAATAAAAATATAGCAGATGGCAATTTGAATGTACTTGTCACAAACAGGATTTTAAGGTTGCACTCTCAATTACACTATGGCCCCATTATATTTCCTACCCATCCTAAGAATGCATTAAACTCAGTTTAAATGTAATTATGAAATGTAATTTGTTTCGACTGCTAACTATAAAATGGGATTTATCTATATAGGACTCGTCTATACAGGGAAATGGAATAATTACACCCAATTAAAACATCTACCTGGGATGTTACATCAGCAAAGGCATAGCAGTACAAAATTATTCTGCTACAATTATGCTCGTTAGTTTTCCTGGATAAAAAGGCTCTTATCATAAATAAAAATGGGTCTCTAATGATTAATTCAGTATTATATTTATCCAGGTTTATTGGCATGGGGGAATATATTGGTTACCATGGAATCAAAAGGCAGAGTCTAACAGCAGAGTAAAGGACCAGGCATCAAAAGTATCAGCAGGGTGAGAAACTCTCTTTTAAACAAAAAGGTTTGCCATATGAACATGTCTGTGAACCTTTGGACAGCATCCTGTGTACCACTCGAGTGATCCCACATTCCTAAAGCAAACTGGAATGAGAACAGTTTGGTACTAGCTGAGGATTAGACTGGCAAAATTACATTGATTTCATAAGACTTCGAGTCCTTTCAGTTATGTTGGTTTTCACGGCAAAACGTTGAGAAATTTCCAACATCCATCATAGCCAGCAATTTGCTTGTAGTAATTCTTCGCCTGAATTCTGTTTTGTTTCACAGTTACAAATTAATGGGGCCAGTTAATTGGCAAACAGTGTGGCTGAAGACCGAATGAACATACTATTGTGAGCATCTGATAAACTTAGCCATGCATGTCTTTGAGAGAAACTGCTCTTCATGTCCACTGTCGAAAGAAATCATAAAATATTACATTATTTTGGTGAAGCACATTTGCCACAGATGTTTCAGCAGCAAGTATGGTATTTATAGCTATTAAGCATTTTCCTTGAGGTTTTGCAAGGATAGTGCCTCTGAAATGAAAAAGCACACCTAGACTGTAAAGAGGCAAGATTCTCAAGCCACTTCTTTTAAAGTTCTGTATTTCGCTGTTGAAAATCTCATCTGGGGATACATCCACTGACACTGTACCCACAAAACTGACGATCAGCACCGAAATGCAGCAAAGAAACTGCATTTCTTAAAAAAGTCACCTTTAGTTTTGTGACCTGGTTACAGAGTGCTCTAATTCTGAGACAGCCTTTCGCTGGACTCCCGGGACCTTGGGCAAAGGCACGAATTCCCTCTTCGAGCGGCCACTGTGCCCGGACAATACTCAGAGCATCGCTCTCCGCCCGTGGCTGAGGCACCATGGCTCCCTGAGGGGCAGCTCTGCCCTCGTCGGTGCCAGCGTTTCCCAGAGCAAAGCTATGTGCTGTGCCACAGCCAAGAATCCCTGCAGGGGATTAGCGTGACAGAAACGCTGCCTGCTGCCCCCGGACCCCTGCCGGCCCCTCTGCGGGGCTGCTCAGAGCCGTATTTGGTATTCCTCGGTGAGCTCCGCACAGGGCTCGCTCTGCCCCCAGACGCTCTCAGACCTCCGGGTCCTGCCGTCTCTCGCGGGCTCGGCACCGCCTCGGAGCCGTGCGCCCCACGCTCCCCGAGCGGCACAAGCCCCGTCGGGAGGGGCTGTGCTAGCGGTGTCCCTGCCCGGCCCCTCGCTGCCCGGCGCACACTGCGAGCACCGCACGGGCAGCGAAAGCGACGAGAGGACAACGCCGGCAAAGTTTATTGTTGGCAAAACCACGGGGCAGGGGCTGCACGCCCGCGGCCAGCGGCCCCAGCGCGGGGATCCAGCTTAGCGGCCAGCCGCCCCCGCCGAGCAGGAACCGTCCCGGGAGCGGCCCCGGCCGGACCTCCCGGCTCCCGGGAATGCTCGCGCCCGGCGCCTGGCAGAGAGGGCTGCGGCCGGTCC